>JBAMBK010001952.1:0-165868 GCA_037043435.1 Drosophila suboccidentalis
TTTCAATATATCACCATCGAATTTGGGGATAGTTATTCGAGGTAAATTTCTGTCAAAGGTGGACTCTGGGCCTTTCGCCGCTAGCGCCCTTTGCACATCCCGTTCTGCTTGTAGATACTTCTTGGCATCATATCCATTGTCTTCCCGGGATTTCAACTTCTTCATAAAGTCGAAAGTGGACCTCCTGAATTTGGGACCATAAATTTCTTGTCAGTTCCATTGCGGTATGCTCCAAAGGCTTTTGCAATGTGCGATATAGTGATATTAACTCCAATATTTGTACATACATATTTTCTACACATGTTGCTATCCCAAATATACAGGGTGGCGCAAAAGAAGTCATCCGATGTGGTTTGGCTCTCATTTTTTTTCTAAATGAAAAATTTTGATTCTGTTTTTTGATTATGTTTATTCGAACCTTAAGAATTTTATTGGTTTAGGATGACATCGGCCAAGTGTTCGCTGCCAGAGCTCATGACCATACGCCCGTTTTATGGCATTTTTCATCACTTTTGCCAGAACTTCGGGCGACAGGTTCTCGCATTCCTGGCGAATATTTTCCTTAAGGGCTTCAAGAGTTTGCGGCTTGTTGACGTGAACCTGCGACTTTAAAAAAACCCCATAAAAAGAAGTCTGGAATGGTTAATTCGGGTGATCTGGCCGGCCAGTGCAAATATCAAAAACGAGAGATAAAGCGGTTATTATTATTACATTATTACAATTATTCTGCGTTCTTGGGGAGTGTATCGCTCCATGGCTTATTCACTTGTATTCTGTATCTGTCTAGTCCACAAATGTCAAAACAGATTTGACATTGGCGGCCATTTGCAAAAATGAGAGCATCTTCCAATAGGGTGACTTCTTTTGCGCCACCTTGTACTTACAATTAATTAAATTGCTAAAACTTAAAATAACCAATCAAAATTCATTGTGAGCTATGCAAGTTTCCAAAAACAAATCTAATTAAAACTAAATTATGATACAATTTTAAAAGAAGCAATTACAATGCCTTAACATTTTTGTTTATTTTATATATTTTATTTATTTTATTCTGCATTGTTTTTGGTATTGTGCTTTTAATTGTTTTTGCTTTGTAATTAATACACAAACAATTTATAGCAGACAAATAAATTTATTGGCATCGAACATTTTCACAGGTTGGCACTTTGAAATCAAAACTTGCCAATTCTAAAGAGCCAAATTTTAATTCAGTTTTTTCTCTCTGTTGCTATTAAAATTATATGAAGGAAACCTTTAAGACAGACAAATGGAAGAAATTCTGGCTAGCCGCTAAAAAAAATTAAATTTTCTCTACTCTAAATTTCGCTGTGCATTTTTTGCACTCTTTCATAATGGCGTTTTTTTTGTTGAAATTAGTTTTAATTATACCCTGTAGTCATAAAAAGCGAAAGAAGATTATAGTGATGACACGATTTCATGATCCGCTTGAAAATCTAATCAGTTTTGGCAAAGTTATAAAAGTTTAAATTTGATTTGGTTTTCGATTTAGCAATTTACAAGACAACGTTTACGCGTATGTTTTTGTTTTTATTATTATTTACAGGGTATATTCTAACTCAGCACTTGTTGGTTACTCATTTATCGTTGTACCTACATACATACATATAAAGTGGACGGTCGGAACGGATGACCGCCGGTTTAATGCCGCATCTGCCTCGAGTCCGGACGGGAATTTTATTTTATTTGCGCCGTCGGGCAATAGCGTAAAATTTTGTTTTCAATTTTCAACACATTTTAATAGGCAATTAATTAAATGCTTAAGCAACAACAAATAGGAGAGTGTGCATACATTTTGATAAGTAGCATGTATATGTACATATATTAATACACATATGTGTTTATGTAGTGGTTAACCCATGACTGTCCAATATTCAGACCCGGCAGCAAATATTTTTTTTAAACTTCTAGGGCAGTTGCTGGACAATGGACTTCTCGTTGTTCGCTCAATAGTTCAGGCGTAAAAAACAGACAGTTCTCGTGCCCATACTCGTGATTGGAACATAAATCATTGAGGCATTGATAAACGATATGGCATAAAAGCCCGAGTCGACATACTGCTATCACGTTATTTATAATTTATGCTCTTAACAATTGCAAAATATGATTTTTTAAAACAAAATTCGGAGGCGTTAAAAAGTACACATAAATAAATCACAAATATCCGTATGGCGAACGGAAAAACAAAAACACACTCAATTAACGAAATTACTATTTATGGGATTTTAAGAGACACACACACTACACACCACACACACTCTCTTATATGTGATGTTTGTTGACCCCCCAGGATTAGTAGCAATTTACAGTCCGTCCCGAGCTGTCCCCGGCAACATAAAGTCCAAGGTCGAGACTAAGCCGAAAGCAGGACATCTCAGAAGTCTTGTCAAACTTTTGTATGTATTTATTTCTATGCATGAATTATTTATGGGACAGAATCCGCTCTGGACCAACTTGGCTGGCTGGTTGGTTAATGTGCCAGGGCAAAAGTTGCTCTACGCTTTAGGTGTTAAAGCTTTGGGTGTATTAAAAGTTTTCAGCATACTCATATGTTTCTCGTAAGTTGCATATGTTGAAACGACCGATAGGAATTCACATTTTAAAGACACTTTGCCGAACAGGACAATTTCAATGAGTGCGATGAAAAAGTTTTGCCGCCATGCCAAAGATTCTTTGACAAAAGTTTTCACCTGGCCTTTTGGGGAGCTTTGCCACTTCATCTCCACCTCAAATGAATATAAGCAATCAAAGCATATTAGAGGACAACAAGTGGCTGACAAAAGCGCAAGAGTTCTCAGCATATGAACAACACTTGAGAGAACTTCACACTCAACCCTCTCTCCACTCTCCACACTCTCCAGCGACCGTACTCAGGCATTGTTTTTACTGTTGGCTCAAATATGAATCTCGTAGAGAGCTATAAATTTGACAGCGGCTATAAAAATAATTTAGCTTTTGTTTTTTTGCTTTTGCTTGATCAGAAATTTGGGCGAGTCACTGGGCGTAGCTGTGGCCACCAATTAAATAAAGGCTACAATGGTAAAACGAATGAGAGTGAAAAAAAATAAAAAAACAGAACGCACACTAAAGAAGGCGCATTGAAGTGGCAACATTTGTCAATGACAGACAGAGTCCTTGGGCTCAAAATTCGATTCAGCAAAAAACAAATGTGAAGAAGTGCCTGACTAACAAGTACTTTTTATTCTCATTTAAAAATAACTTGTCACATTTAACTGTAAAAAACTAAAATACAAACAAGTAAAATAAAATAGTTAATTTCATAAGTTTTCCATATGCTTGAGAAAAACGTTGACTACCTTACAGCATCTCTTTAAAACCTTACATATGAATATGAAATTATAAATTATGTGAAACGAATGCTTAACTTATAATTAAAAGGGTTTAACAAATCTAAGTTTTAATATTTTTCCATACACATCTATAATATAATGGTATAAAACATTAATTTTGATCAAATTGGCACAACTTAATCATACCCAATTCTGCGTTTGATGTGTACAGGGTATACGAAGTGAAAGAAAACTGGCAAGGAAATTGACGACAGCTGCATCAAAAGATGATTCAATAATAATACCCAGGACCCTGTCTCAATGGCAATCGTATTCATATTGTTCGACTGTCGGCAACAGGTGCGACACGCAGCTCCCGTCACACTTTTGAATGCCTCACAGGGTTTGAATAGTGAATCGAATAATTACAAATATACTTAGCTGCATTTTAAATGGAAACGAATCTAAGTACGTATAATCATTATATCACAGAGGAGCTAACTTTAATTAAAGAGTGAAAGCTTTACGCTTAAAAGGTGACTTTTATATATTCTGAATTCAATTAAATGAAATTGAGAGGAGTTTTAGTATGACCTCAATTGAATAATTCCTTGGGACTTAATTTAGTGAGTGACTTTTTTCCATAAATAACACTGTGCTACAAAATTGAATCAAAATAAAACTTCTGGGATGGGACATAGCGTAGGTTGTAGGTATAGATAATTACATTTTTTTTGCATACTAGAATTTTTTGCTGCACATCGAAATTTTAAATTACGGTAAAAAAAATCGTTTTCTCGTACTTGCACTCACTACTGCGCCCATAGCTTCGTCAAATATTCACTGATTTTAATTTTTTTTAACGGTTTTGGAAAGAAGAAACTTAGGTATATAATTCAATTCCCCTATAAGATTATTTTCTATTTTAACACATTTTTTGTATGTTTTTTTAAACATTTTTTGACTTTGGTGATGTTTTTGAACACTATTTTATTAAAAACCCCTTCATTTTCTAAAATCGGACAATAATTGGCCAAGCTATAATAGATTTTTTGAAACAGAAATGTTGATTTTTTTGGCCATTAATGCGCCATTTTCCCATCCCCTCATATTCCATTTGAAGTTGCGTCGTTAGCAAAGTAGTTAACAAAGGAGTTTTTTCCATGACTAAAAAAATGAATAACTCAGTTAAATATCATTCGATTTTAATAAACTTAAAAAGCAGAAGACGTTTTTTGAAACTACATGCCAAAAGTTAGTTGCTCTCTACAAATTTTACATATTAATTTTCGATCAAAGTACGGTAAAGTCGCAAAAAACTGTAAGAATCCACATATTTTTACATGTAGCTCCCTCAATATTTATCCGAGATTGCAGTGAAATACACCGTTAGAAAGGTGTTACTTTTCACGTATCACAATTTATTGTAGGATGCATAATTTTGGACAGGATTTTTTAGCTCCATCAACCTCAAAAAAACGGGTTTTGTACCGTAATTTAAAAATTCGATGTGCAACGAAAAATTCTAGTATGCCACAATGTTACATTCAACTATATCTACAACCTACGCTATGTCGCATCCCAGAAGTTTTTTGGCTGTAGCACAGTGTAAGTGTTAAAGCTTCATACTCCAAAGGGGACTTTTAAATTCTGAATTCAATTAAGTTCAATTGTCCGAGTGGAAAACGGAGTTTGAGTCTGAGTCTGACCTTAATTGAATGATTCCATCGAATGAATATTTTTAGTGGCTGACTAATTCGTAAATAATTGTCATACTCACGCATTGAGAAGTGGCTCTCCCGCTGCCCCTCCACCTGGCAGTGACACTATGTGCTGCTGGCCGCCGAATCGTTGATGGGCGAGGCAATGTTGCTGTTGCTGTTGCTGCCCGACGTGGACAGAGGGCGACAGATGCCCAGTCTTGTTTTGCCCGGCGGAATGGCCTTCAGAATGGCGACGGCCTCGTCGAGCTCCAGGCCCTGCAGCGGATGGTCGCCGACGCTGATGAGTCGATCGCCTGGAAAGATCTCGTTGGTTGCCTCCGCAGCACCACCGCGTATCAGGCCACGTATCACAATCACACTGCCCTCCGCATCGAGCGGATCCTGGTAGTCGAGTATGGAGAAGCCGAAGCCCTGCTCCGTCTTTTCAATGCTCACGACCGTCACGTCGCCAGTCCACAGTGCCAGCCCGGAGACGTGCTCCATTGATTTGGAGCGTTGTCCGATGCCGGCGGCGGCGCCGTTAGCAGCCGTATCCGTTAACGTCGCCGTACTGGACGTATACAGGGAGCTCTCCGACTGCGCCTTGCTCAGCAGATTCTGCAGACTCTGATGGCCGCCGGGCAGCAGGCTGCGCGATTCAAATGCCTCCGCATTCTGCGAGGTGTTGATTATGGAGGGTGCTCGAGTGCCGCGGGCACAGATCAACTTGACGCTTGACGGCAACTCCCTGAGGATCTTGACCACGTCAATGTGTCGCAGGCCCTGCAGCTTGTGCTCGTTGACCTGGAGCAGCTCGTCGCCCGGCCGCAGTATTCCCTGGCGGCCGACGGGACCGTCTTCGAGTATGGCGCGTATATAATGATGCGGACGCTTCTCAATGCCGCACTCGACGTCGACGGTGCCCTCGAGGCTGATTCCTAGACCTGAAAGTTTATTTATTTCGGCAACTAATATTTCACTTTCGGGAAACTCACTTTTCCAGGCCACCTTTATCGATTCGGCGCTGGGGCTGGCCAATTTGGGCGTCGTGGGCGTGGCACTGCTCTTGACCACTGACGGCAGCATTTCCTGCTGCTCGTTGGTGGGCGTCTTGCCATGATCTGGCTCTGGATCTTCAGCCTCAGTACTGGAGGGGAGTTTGATCAGTTTCTTGGTCTTGGGGTCCAAGTCAGGCTCAGGACACTGCTCGTCGGTGTCATTGCCACTGTCATGATCATGCCCATTGCCAATGCCAAGGCCATTCCCAGTGCCATTTTCATTGCCATTGGTCAGACGTGGCGCACTGTGGTCGCTGCGGTCCAGCACGTGCGACATATTCGAGTCCACGGTGTCCCGGGAGGGCAGATCAGAGGCAAAGTCAGCCAGCAGCTGGCCGTCCCCGGCATCCGTGACAATGGAGTCCGCATCGGCGGATTTCGGCGGCAGCCAGCTGAGTGTCGCTATGGAGGGCGAGGCGGGCATGGATAGTTGGGACTGGCCATCGCCATCGTTAGCGCTGCCGCCTTTCATCTCCGTGAGGGCCACCTGCAGATGCTCGAACTTGCGGCCACGCAGGAAACGCTCCAGCGTCAGATGCACCTCGATGTCCGTGTTGCGCAGCAATTCCACCGCCTGATGATTCGTCACACCCGCCAGGGTGCGCCCATCGACGGCCACGATGCGATCATTGATCTGGATCTGGCCACTCATCTCGGCGGCGCTGCCCTCGATGATGCTCTTCACAAAGATGCCCGACAGATCCTCCTCCTCGCACACGTAGCCGGCTACGGTGATGCCCAGGCCATAGACGTTCTTGTGCAGCTCCACGACGTACGTTTCCGTTTCCGGTGAGTCGATGTACGAGGATGGCGACCCGGTGCCCAAAGAGCAACAGTCGCCGTCGCCGTCATCGGTATTGGGCGTTGCCAACTTCTTGCCGGCTATCACAGTGTGATCCATGTGCTGCTCATCCAACCCGAGTCCCGTCCAGCGCTGACCCAGCGGCAACTGCAGCGATTGTCGTGGCGGCGGCGAGAGTATCGAATAGGGCACAATGTCCATATCCTGGAGGCAATGTCCGCCATCCGAGCTGCTGCTGGCATTGTTCGTGGGTATGGGGGGCAGGGGAAGATCGGCCAGCTCCGTATCCGGCACGAAGGCTTGAAACGCGGGCGTTGTCGCTGTCGTGGTCGTGGCCGTGACCGGGATCGTGTATCCGGGCGCAGACACATTGCCCATGTCGGCGGTGTCCGTCGCCGGGCCGCCAGTGACCAGGCCAACCAGACTGCCGACATCCAGGGAGGCCGTTGCCGTGGCTAAGCTCGGGTTTTGAAAGAGATGCCGCGACAGTTCTTCCGGGTCGGAGAGGAGCTTAGTTGGTATAATGGGCGCATGACTGGTCAATGTATGATAATCGATGGCCGTCGGCTCAACCGGCCGCGCCACAATCAGACGCACCTGAGCTCCGGTCTGACGAAGAACTGTTGCCACTTGCTCCGAGCTGAAGCCCCGCAGATTCACCTCGCCGATCTGCAGCAGATGGTCGCCCAGCTGCAATCGCTGATCGCGCTCGGCGACGCCGCCCGGCGTCAATGCCTTAATGACCACGCCTGTGCTCCGTCCGCCCACTAGGATAAAGCCCAGGCCGTTGCCATCGTTGATCAGATCGATAACCTCCACCTGAGACCATTCCGTGCTTAATACCATGACGATGTTGCTCGAATTAATCGTGTTATTGCTGATGATGTGTTGTTTGTTGTTGTAATTATTGCTATTATTGTTGTTGTTGTTGTTGTTGTTGCTGCTAACATGTCTAGTGGGGCCGCTGCAGATGGTGCTGTCTGGCAACGCTGCTGCTGCTAATGCTACTGCTACTGTTATCGTTATCGCTGTCGCTATGTTAACCGCTATCGTTATCGCAATGTATGTGGATATTTATGTTGTTGTTGCTGCTGCTTTTCTGGTTACTGAAGTTGCTGATGTTGCTTTGCCTTTTGTTATTGTTATTGCATTTAGAGTTATTCACCGTCAGCGCTTTCAAATGATGATTATGGCCTGGCACGGTAACGGTAACTGGCCGGGGATCCGCTCCTGGCACTGCCAGCGCCGACGACATTATCGACTACTGTTACTACAGCAACACACAACGCAACGCACGCCTGCAATTATTGAAAAAGCCACTTAGTGTGTGCCACACGCGGCGTATACGCAACACGCTCCGAGTCAAGTCGAACCACGTTGAGTCAAAATAAACGCGACTGAAGGCGATTTGCGTGTGGGGCGTGAAGCGCGATATTCAATTGCCGCTGCCCCCAAACCACCTGCACTTGTCTCCCCTTTTTCTCTCTCTTCTTCTTCACTTTTTTTATTTAATTTTTTTTATATTTTTTTATTTTTTGGTATGGTTACGCGGCAGCCGTGTGTTTTAGCGCTCTTCTTTTTTAATGGCACCTTTTTTGCACGATTTCGTAATTTACATGCACACACACGCACGGGCACACACACACCTACACACACACACATGTACATATATAGAACGAGCAGTTATTTTTTTTTTTGCGTCCTGCTCACGTGCCACGCATGTTTGACATGCTGCTTTGCCTCTTCCGTCGTCACCCTCCCGCTGGCTGGCAATTAATTTGGAAAATGAGAAAACTCCCGGAAAACGCGACAATTTTGCCGACTTAGTACGGACGACTCTTTAGCACGTTACGCCCAAGAAAAAAAAACAGAGAAGCAAATTGCACTTAACGACAAGAAGTCAAATGGGGTCCCTTTAACCGGCAGTTTTCCTGTGGGTCCGATGCGACTTTGAAGCACCAAGTTGATTGCAACGCAACTTTCCTGTGGTTACCACTAACGATGGCAACGTCACCAAGAGATGAGTAACATTTTGGACAGACAGTATTGTGATATTTCTTTATAATTAACTCTAAAATTTAAATGACAAGCTGCATAATAAATACTTTGGTAAAGACAAGTTTAAATATTAAATTATTCACTTTAAAAAAGAATTGCATGTCTTTTAATTAAAATAACTAACCACTTAAGGCAAATATTGAAATGGTTTGATTAAATGTCAAGTAATTTCTATATTTGTTATTCTAAAAGACCCAGAAAATGTGGTTTAAAATTAAATTAAAGACTTGTTTGCTTTTCAAATAAAATGACCAACTATTGTTTGTTCATTAACCGAATTTTAAAATAGAAAAAACAGCAAATTATTTTAAGAATAATTCGTTTAATTCAATTTAAAGTAATTTCTATATAAGTTGTTTTTAAAAACACAAGGCAATCTCCTTGAAAATTTTGTGGATAATTACATATGACTTTAAGAGTCCTTGAGTAGGAAAGGTACTGGTAAAAATAGAAAATATAAAAGAAACTTTAAATATTTATGAATTTATTAACAAGTACTAAATGGAAAAATAAATAAATTTAGTTTAATAAATGAAAAATCCTTCAATACGAATAATAAGCACTCTATTAGGCAACTGAACTGGACACTATTAGGGACACATTGGTTGCTGCTCATCTCTAGTCGCTAATGACGTGGATCTAAGCGGAGGCATGGTCCTATAACTCTTTGGTTTTTGTGTCACGTCGCATGCTGCCGGAGCCTGCAATTGACTGCAGCTGTCAATTAAAGGCTGATTGACTTTCGGGGTTTACAGTGCAGGGATTGGGACACGAGCCGTATGATTAACGCGCGCGTCTCTTCGTCCTGTTCGCCCTGCTCTGCGTTGTGTTTGTATTTGTAGCTGTGTCCGGCTGTGCAGACTTTGCTTTCGGTCATTTGTTTGCAGACCCTACGCTCCCTTCCCCTGCCCTTGTTCGCGTTCCCCTCTTTATGTGCTTCATTTAACTTGGTTGCGGTTGACATGAACGAAAGGTGGCAGGGGGGAGGGGGCAAGAGTGGCAAGGACTTTGGCATCCCAGCCCATTACACAAAAGTAGGCCAAGCGCGTTTGAAGTTTACACTGCGTGTGTGTGTGCCGTTTGTTATTGTGTGTGTGCTTAATTTTTGTGTGTATGTGTGTGTGTGTGTGTGGGGTCTGCTATTTTTACAAGTCTCAACTTAAGGCTGCTCCAACTGGTGCTGTCCCACTTTTTCCTACACTTTTTTCATTATTTTCAGTTTCATTTTCATTTTATTGCCGCCGGCCACTGTTGCTTCTAACGCACTTCAAAAACTGCCGTACCGCTGACCTACTGAGCCTTATTATTAGCCGGCTCTCCGGTCGAGTCCCGCTTCCTTGGCAGTCAAGTGTCAAAAATCGATAAATGAAAAAAAATACTATGAAAAAAAAGAAAAAAGAAAAGGTTAAAGGATGAAAAGCAGCTGTAGCCGCATTCTGGCTTGTTTACTCCTGTACTCTCAGTATACGCCTACGTCCACGCCCACAGCGCTTAATGAATTTGACTTTCGACATAGTTGCTGTTGTTGTTGTTGTTGTTCTTGGCTTGCTTCCGCCGCAGACTTTGGCTGTTGCTGTTGCCCTGACTGCGCCTTTTGACCTACCTAGGGGCAACGTAACCGACAACAGCAACACAAGCGACGGCGGCTTTTAGCCAAATTGCGCGAACATTGGCTGCAGCTTATGGCTGTAGTATTTAGAACTGTGGCTTCAAAACTACTGAACTTGCCACGCAATTTGCAATTACTTAGCAGTTGATGTTGCCTACAACACGACTAGATTTAAGGCGCTGACAACGCGGCGTATGAGTAACGTTAAGACACGCACAACGCTTAAGAATTTCTATTGATTAAACAGACGAATATTTGATAACATCTTTGACTATTTGCTGTGTGTGTGTGTGTAGCTGTGTGTGTGCATGTGTTGGCAACTTTAATTGCTTCAACAGCTGTTGAATATTATTAATTAATGCAGGGCACAATTTGGCCGGTTCACGGGTTCACTGTTTGACTGTTTGGTTGGTCGGTTGGTAATTAACTCTCGTACTTGCGCTTGTTGGCCAAACATTTGGCCAACATTTTTACTGGCGTTGATTTCTTCTGGCTATTCGTTTCTGGCACTTCATTCACATCGCATCATCACATAAACACATTGCTCTTGGCCAGCATGGAAGCTGGCTCGCACGATACACGTTTTGTTTGCTCTGTTTCTTTCTGTGTTTCACTTCTCTCTCCACCTGCAATTCTAATTATTGTGCTTTATTCGGTTTCCTTTTATTTTGTTTTTTATCAATTTACGCGCGCATTTTTCGACTCGACAACACGCCCGTACGCCACGATGCTTCTTGGCCAAATGAATTGCCCGCTGGCCAGATTGCCTTTTCTCTGTTACGCTCAACACGCCACCACTCTCCGCTCTCTCTCTCTCTCTTTCTCTTCTGTTTCTCTTTCTCCGCTCTCAGCTCGCACGTGGCAGCTGAAGGGTGGCAGCTTTGCTCTCTTGCCGCATCTGCGCATTGAGAGAGCGGCGTCTCTCTCTCTCTCTCTCATCGAATACGGGCAATATTTACATGTGAAGTTCACGTTGTTGACGGCAGTTAAACGCGGCTGAAGTTGCCGCTGTTTCGCATTCATTCAACTGTCTGGTTGTGGGAGAGTGCGTAAGCAAGCTTTCGCCGCAGTGGCGTCGATCGGAGAGCTTTCGAGGGGGACTCGAAATAAACATATGTAAGCAAAGGAATAGTAAAATAATGATCAAGGGGGAGTTAGCTAGGAAAAGCGAGCGATTAAATCAAAATGTAAATAGTTAAAAGAGTAACAGAAATACAAAGTAGTGCAGATCTTCCAATAAAAGCTTTTGATATGTTTTATATTGAAATCATACATTTTAAATTTAAAAAAAAAAACATATTACTATTCATATTTTACGTTAAATTCACGTTAAAAAATAATCGAACCATACCATCAACGAATGTATGAGTTAAAGTATTTCAGTAAACTTAATAATACTTACGTGAGGACTAACTAGGAAAATGATTCTGTAAAGAAAACTTTTAATTATATAGTCTCAATCAAAATGCTCTACATTACCAAATCTTTAATACAGATAAGCTATTAAGAGTTCTTAATAAAATATTTAAAAAAATATGTATATCTATGACTAAAAAGTAAATAAAATAAAAAAAATTTGATTAATTTTTGTGAGTTTTTAAATAAGGCAATTTTAGCTTTGAGTGCTTTAATTGACTTAGACATTTAGGTATGTTTTTAGTTGAACTTATGTGTTTTATAGTTGATTTTATTACAGACTCGAATGACATTTAAAAGTTAATAATCATACATTTACATTTACATATATATAATGCGGAATAATTGAATTGGTAAATTAGTTGAGCAGTTACGTAATGCATTTAAGTTTCGAAATGTTTTTGGAAAAATACTAAAATTGTTTCAAGCACACCAAGAATTACTAGAAAGTCTTTATACTAACAATCTTCCTGTTAAACAACATATGTATTATTTATTTTTACTTGGCAATAAATAAACCCACATCATATTTAGTGGGATGAACTAAACAACAAGTGTGCATTTGAGGGGTCGTCGAGTGGGGCTGGAAGAAACAACAAACAGTCTGCGCCTGCTCCGTTGTCCACGGCAACCTCATCAGCCAAGGGCTACAGAAGCAAAATAAATAGAAATACTTGCTACCAAGTGGCGGACAGGTGGAAGTTGCAAGTCTCAGTCAGTTAGACAGTTGGCAGCGCCAACGAAAGACACCAGAAAATCAAAGCAAACAACTTGAAAGATAGAAATCAAGGTGCAGAATGTGACACCTGAAAAGCCAAAGGGGAGTGAGGAGAAAAACAAAAACAAAAGCACATTAGCCGAAACTATCGTTACATGGTGGCACCTGCCTCAACTCAACCACGACCACAACTTCGAGTTCGAGTTCGAGTGCTGGAGGGCGAAATGAAGAGTTCAGTGGAGGTCACCATCATTCGTCAATCGTCATTTGGTCAACCCTTCGGTGTCCCACATATCGACGAAGTTCGAAATGAAGGCGGAGCGAGAAATGAAACTCAGTGAACGCAGTAATCCGAGAGCCATGTGTATAACTAGGCATATTCCGAGTTCATAAAAATTATTAGTATTCCCGGCTCTGTTCTCAATAATACTACTCAAAAGACATATTTTATAATCGAACTGAAACCCTAAAAAAGTAGATCAAATAACACAAAACAAAAAAGAAAGCCGTGAATTATACGGGATTACAAACAGAGAGCGTCCTATCATAAGATAATTGGTGCAGCAATATGACAGCTCCGCCGGTCAACTCCGATGAAGATTATTACATGGAAGAGTCCTTTGACGAGGAATCGCTGTCAGAGGTCGAGGACGAGCCGGAGGAGGAAGATGTGCAGGAGGAGAGCGATTCACGCAGCGACAGCGACGTCGAGGCCGAGTTTCTGCGCGGAAACGTAAGTGCTATCGACAAAATAGAGGATCAGCCCCAGGAGCTGATCATAAAAGAGTTTAGCCTCAACATGTCACCACAACCACAACCACCTCCTCATCCCCTCCTCCTCATCCACACCCACAGCCTCATGCACGCCGCCAGCAGATCTTTGGAAAATGCTCTGGTGGCGGCAGCGGATTCCCCCGGGAGAAAATGAACAACTACAATAGCTCTTCAGAGGATGAGGCCCAGGTGATTATCAGGAAAACGGTGGCTGAAGTTAACCAATCGAAACAGCATCCGGTGCACACGGATGATGAAACATTGTCGGACCGAACTCTGTGTCCCAATGGCAATCCTGAAGATAGCGATCTGACTGAGATAGGAGACTACGACGACGATATCCAAATGGAAGATGAATTGGGAGACGAAGAGGAAGAAATCGAGTTTGAAGTTGAATATGATGGCAACGATTTGGTGTCCGAGCACAGCAATGATGAGCAGGACGATGACGTGGAAGTTGGACAACTAGATGACGAGGAGCAGGAAAACCAGAAGGCTTTCGACCATGATAAGTCCAAGCCAGGTCAACCACAAAGCGGTCTTGTGGATGTGGTCGACTGTGAAAGTGAGATAGGGACTTGTTCCGGCGAATCGGATGTGGAGAAGGGTTCGCCGGAAAACTCGGACAGCGAGATGGAATTTATTCCTGTGCCAACTGTACAAAACAAGAAGCGTTTGCCCAAGGGTTTCCCGAATCTTAATAGGAAGCCAATTCTTCCCACACCGCTTGAAAAATCCGGTGAATCCCATGTGCCGCCTCTTCCAAAGCTAGAAGATGCCCTCGATGATAACGGGGCTGAAGTCCAGGCTCCCGATGGCATGGGAATGGGAATGGGACTGGGAATGGGGGCAACTGATCAGTTCAATGTCAAGTTCTTGGAACAACAGATGACACAGATGTCCGAGATGATCATGAAAACGTTTCGTCTCAGTGGCGGAGCTTCGGACAACAATGCCTTCGAGCAGCTGGCCATGGCCACGAAGCTGATGCAGAAGCAGGGCAAGAAGATATCCGAGTTGGAGGAAGATCCCGAGTCCATATCCACTGTTGACTCGGCAAAGACTCCAACGACAGTGCGCTCCGAGATTTTGAGAAATCCGTGCCGTTGTCCCTCAATCAATGACGATAATGGTGATAATGAGCCAGAGGATGAATCCTATTCGATGGATGAATGTGGGCAGGGTGATGGCCTGATGCGCTATCCGCACATGCAACAGACACAATCAAAGCGCATCAACTGTCGCGTCTCCAGCGTCACTCCGAGTAGCTTCAATAGCGACAATTGTGGCTTTCACATGGATATCCGCCGTCCGCGCTCTACCGCGTCTTCCGAGAAAGTCAAGTGAGTTGCAACTGTAGAACATCCATATTCCTTGTACATCTCCATATATTCTCGTTAAAGCTACAAGAATGCGGGACGCAAGAGCTTTAGCTTCACGAATCCTCAGGTGCGTGAAATCGAACGGGCGAATAACATTTTGTTGAAGAAGATGATGAACGTGAAGCCAACAATCAAGCCAGCCGTCACTGCTGCCAAGTCGAACTCCAATATGCAGGCAAAGGTCAGTTAACCAGACTGTTAACCAGTAATCTGATTTCAATATCATCCCTTTATATTTGTAGAATCAGGCGCCTCCGGCTCCTCGCTTGACAAGTGCAGCCGTTAATCGGAAGAAATATCAGCGACAGATCGACTTGGATAATGATGTGCTCAAGCGCAAGCTGGAGGCCGTTGGGTCCCGCCGACCTTTATTCAAGTGAACTGTGCATTGATATCATCATTATTGTAATTTTAGAAATGTTTAAAGCGAATTTAAAAATTAAAATTTATTGCAAGTTAAAAAATGTTTTAAAATCTTGTAAATGTGTAAAAAGTGCGACATTAATATTTATAATAACTTGATAACTAATGAGATGTTCTATATGTTCGGAATACTGAAGTTACCCTACATGACTTACAAGGTCACCTCGTTTATTTTGGACAGAAAGTTTTCGCCCAGCGCCTTGACAGCTTTGAATGCAGCGTCTCCATTTTGATCAATAAAATCTTTCTCGTTCTCTAGCTTCAACTTTTGGCGCTGCTCAAGATCACGATAGATGACCTGACCAATCTGGAATACCCAAAAATTCGGAATGAATAATAAGGATTATAAAGAGAATTATACTATCAAACTCACATAGACATCAATGGCCGCATACATCAGCTGATTCTCGTCCAGCGGTATAACATGCCACTTGCTCATTCGCACCTTCTTGCTCTTATCCATGGCTTTTTTGGCTATAAAATTAGCCAGCCGCTCCAGGCTCCATCTGCCACCAGTCTCACACACTTCATTGCACCACACGCCCAAATCGACGCACTTCTCTATGAGCGGATCAGCGGCTACCTCGGGAAAGTCGCGCTGCAGCTTCCGGAAATCACTAAAAGAGACGATGGATTGGGATTACTTGGGAGAAACAGTAATGAGTCTAAAATGAACTTACGCCTTGATATTCACACCATGCAGACGCACTTTAGGATGGTTTAAGAGAGCCACCAGAGCAGCGGGTATTTTCTTCAATTTACTCAGCTGATACACATAACAGCAACGCTCATCGACACATATTTGTATAACCGAGGATTTGCCGGGTCCTGTTTGAAAGGAAAACGGCCATTCCATGTCGAACGCCATGGGAACTACATCCGCTTCGGTTTGCTTTTCCACCCATTGCCTGATAAATAAATAAAATGTTAGCCTGCGGTTTTAAATGTCAGTTACACATGACTCTTACATGACTTCGTCGGCTGACGCTGCAATCTCATGGTTCTCAGTGTAGTACTTGATAGCTCCCTTGTACCTTATGAACGGCAGCTTCTCTGGAATTTCCTTCTCGGGAGAGGGTTCTCCATCCTCCGCCATTGAACGCGTGCTGCGCGTCAAGCGGGCACTTCGTCGCTTTGGCGGACTTTCAGTCTTAGCGTTTTCCTTGTCCTTAACCTACATCAAGCCATGTCATTATATACTTGATTTAATAGGGGTTCAACTTACTACTTCAGGAGTTTCCTGCCTCTTTCGTTTATTAGAATCCATCTTTGCTTTGGTGGCTTTAGTTTCCTTTGGTGTTTCCTCCTTCGCAGGGATTTTCTAGTTAAAATAGCACAAATGAACATATGAAACAACTCAAAATATGTTAAAGTTATACATACTTGCTCTGGCGTATTACTATTTTCAGGTTTACCAGGCATTTTAATTAAATATTTATCCATTCCGTTTTAATCAGTTTTTGTTTACTGCAAATTGCCGCCAAAAATTTGTTGTTATGAAAATCTTACAAACTGCGTGCACATATCGATAATCGAGCTCGATAGCACTGCTAAAAAATACCGATAGTATTTAATGCATAACAGAAATGCTCATGATAGTGCTGTAAACTGCTGTAGCCTATTCCCAACTTATGAATTCAAGGCTTTTAATTAGTGTCATCATTATTTGATTTTATTTTTTCCAAATGACATTAATTTTCACAATTATTTAAGAATTAAATACTGGCAGTGCTTACACCCAAAAAATAAAATACTCACTGTTAATAACAGTTTAGCATTATGTTAACTTCCCGATGCAAAAACATATGTTTTTTTGGGCGCACGAGCGGAATTTGGAATAAATATATTTTTTCTTGTTTTATTAACTAAATAAAGTGTGTTTAAATCAAATCAAAATGGCAACTAAAGTTGCAGCTCATTACATATCAGAGAAGGTGTCCAAGGTGCGCTGGCTGCCCGAGAAGCTGCAGCAAAGCGAACGCTTCGTTACCGGCAGTTGGGACATGGACAACAATTTTGTGCGCGTGTGGCGTCTGCACTCCAATCCCTATGCTCAGAATGTTGATCATACACCAAGATGCAACGACAAAGTGGCAATGGAGAACGATGTGACGGGCTTGGAGTTTGTAAACAATGACACTTTGGCCGTGAGCTGCGCTGATGGTAAGTACTTAAAGGTTCTTAAGAGTGATCATATTAATGTATATATGTATGTTCCATAGGCCATCTAAGCATACTAAATGTTCAGCGAGCTGTTGAAGAAGATCAAATCGAACGTAGGGCGCGCAGCGAACGTCTCCATGAGTTTAAATGCAGTAAAACAAGCGCTCCTTGCACAGCAATTGCAGTTTATGGAACTGACGTAGCGACCGTGGGTGAAGACGGTTGCGTTAATGTCTTGAATGCCAGCAATTTGAAGCAGGTGAAGCGCACCTTCGAAGCGGACAGCATGTCACTTCTGGCCGTAAGCTATGTCGGCCAACACCAGCTTGTGACGGCCAACAGAATGGGTGTCATTCGCATGTTCGACACCCGAAGTGGCGGCGAAGGACAACCCAAAATTGCATTCATGGCAGCATGTCAGGATGCGAAGAGCTCCAACTATGTGTCCTCGATGGCCACGCATCCAATGCAACAACACATTCTCATATGCGGCAGCGAGGAAGGCTCCATTACTGTGTGGGACTTGCGCAACTTGGAGTACCCAGCCTCGTATCTCAGTGCACACAACAGTCCCATCACCGACATTGGATTTCACCGCCAGGATCCTTCAAAGCTGTTTACCGCCGCAGAGGCAGGCGAAGTGTGGATGTGGTCGGAGAACAAAACACACATCGATCCCAGTCAACAGGATGGCAAGAGTGCGTGGTTAAGCGGAGATCGGGTGCGAGCTTTGGTCAATGTGGACGGCGTGCTGACCAACATTCGTAAAGCGGTGAATTCATTCGATGTGCATGGCACTCGCCTGGTCTGTGGAAGCGACACAGAAGCCGTCTACATCGTGGATGATATTCTTTAAAATCATTATAAATTTCATTCGCATTTACAAATACATTTTATACTCCTAAAATTAAAGATGTTTCTCTAACAGTTAAAGTCCTGTCATCATTATTATCCTTTTGCCCAAGGAACTCACGTAAAACACATCCCACTGTACAGGATTTGGATTGTATATTGTATGCATTTAATTCAGTATACACAAAATTGGCTTAAATCAAAGCACCTGACTTAAAGTACGACTAAACCTAAATATACAATGTCTTAAAAATACTTTTCTGGGTGCTGCTGTATGGTAACTAAGTACATAAGTAAGCGTAACCAAGGAAATTAAGTTAACGGATTCGTTTTTATGTGTCAATCTTAAGTATCTCATAGCAATTTATCTTTTAATTCGAAATTTCAAAGCTTACAACTTTATTTTGAGAAATTCTGAAGATTTAGCAGAGATTCCGTGAAAATAAAATTATATTTTCGTTACTCTTAAAATGTACTTCATATTTTCTTTCTTGTATTGCCTATGTTTGTGTGGACTTAATGTCTATTTCGTTGGCTAATTTTGAATAGATTTATGCGTGTTTTTCAACTACCATTTACAGAGATTCAAAATACATTGATATTTATGCATTTTCGATGTGAGTAATAAATACAAAATGATTTATATATTTAATATCACTCATTTACTTCTAGGTTATCATAACTCACAAAAACAAGATTTTTAAGTTAATAGACGTACGCAAAAACCTGATCTATAAGTATTCATAACTTGTATACGAGTATTCTTTATGTGAGAATCGATAGAATTTGTTTTACTACTAATGAAATCCTGTTTTAAGTTTAAGTTTTGACAATCTTGAAGTATATGAGGAATATATTCTAAGAATAATATATACAATTTGGCTCTTAGGCCCCAATTAGTTTCAATTGGTTTTGTTTAAGTTTGTTGTTTTCAATTGGAATTTGAGCATATACAATTGCATTTCAATGTGATTTCCATTAGGGATTTATATTTATCGAAAGAAAATCCACATGATTTAATGATTTTGTGAATTAACTTCGAGTAAATTTCGAAAATATTTCATGATTTTTCCTATAAATGATTTCTCCAATAAATTGCGAAGATTTATCTGATTTCTCAAATAAATTTCGAAAATATTTAAAGACAACTTCAAGTCGCTGGTTCGGTTCTAATTAGTAGAAACGCTCGAACTTGGGCGGCTTGTTGAGTGCGCAGAAATAATACCCTGAATAGTTTTGTGTAGCGCCGGGTGGAGTGTAGTCGCTGATGCTGTAATTGCCGTAGCCGTCGTAGTTGGGCAAATGGGCGTGGTGATGCACGTGGTGTGGATGTGGATGTAGATGTGAATTCGTATGCGGATGCGGGTGTGGGTGTGGGTGCGGGGGGTGATAATGCTGAAAACCGCCTGCACTTCGTGGCTTTTGTCATGTAAGCAGACTGTTGCCACCACCGCCAATGCCGCTGCCTCCATTGCTGCCATTTCCATTGCCGTTGCCATTGGCATTGTTGCCGTGAACGCGCATGTGCCGATTCAGGTTGCCCGATTGCGAGAATCTAAATGAAAATTGGGTAGTTGGCTACCATTAGTTCCAGGCTATTCCAGAAGTGAAAGCACACACAGAAAAAAGAGCTGACTAAGCTCGGAATTTCCAAAACTGAGAACAAAAATCTTATTTAAAATCTTATTTCAAGTTCGCTTTTCGCAATTCCGGAAATCTTTAAATAATGATTTCCTGGGATACTTTAAGTTCGTTTTATGATTAATTTGAGTCCAAAGTCCAAATTTAAGTTTCTCATATTTAAGTTTAGTCTAATCTTGAAATATACTAGTTTAAGTCGTCAGAAACTTAAATTTGAAGAACAAATGAATCGGAATTAATTCAAGAATAATATTTAAATTTGAAGAATAATTTAAGGATGTCATATTTTTCTGAGTGTACCATAAATTCTAGGCTATTCCAGAAGTCGTCGACTTACCTGAGCAAGCAGAGCTTGCATTGATAGGGCTTCTCGCCGCTGTGGATGCGCAGATGCTTGGTCAGTGTGGAGCTGTCCGAGAAGGACTTCTTGCAGGAGGAGCAGCGGTAGGGCCGCTCGCCGGAATGGGTTCGCATGTGCGTGGTGACGCTGGAGCTTTGCGAGAAGCGTCTATCACAAATGGGACACCGGAACGGCTTCTGCCCCGTATGTGTGCGTACGTGAGCCGTCAGATTGGCGGCCTGCGAGAAGCTCTTGTTGCAGTCCGGACAGCGATAGGGCCGCTCCCCGGAGTGGGTGCGTAGGTGCGTCTTCAGGGTGCTGGGTCGGGCGTAGGTCTTGCCGCACAGCCGGCACAAGTTCGGTTTCATGTCGCCACCGGCACTGCCCTCGCCGTCGCCGTCGCCATCTCCGTCGCCATCGCCATCATCAATGCTGTCCTCCTCATCCTCAAAGGCGGTCAGTCCAAGACTCAGCGCCGTCGCCTGATAGCTGGGACTCTTGTGGGGAGGTGTATAGCTCTGGCCCGCACCTGAAGCGTAATATCCGAGAGCAGCTGCTGTGCTCGAGACGGGCGGCGATGGTGACTCCTTGTCGGCCATTGAGGGAAGTGCACCCAGTGCCGTTGGGGCTGGAGCACGGAAATCCGCTGTGAAGGAGTAGGTGGCCGAGGCGGGATAGTGCGTTGGACTGAGCAGCGGCGGATACAGGACATTAACCGCCGCCGAGGAGCTGTTGGGCGGCGTCCAGTTCATCTGGGAGCATTGCATGGGCACTGCACCGCCGTCGGCACCATAGCCATGATGCATGGTCATGTTCATGCTCACGTTGACACTCATGCTGGGGTACATGGGCGGAGGTGCGGAGCTGGCATTGGAGGTGGCCTCGTAGTAACAGGCACTGCCTGCACCAGAGCCACTTCCTCCAGGAGCATTGGCACTGGTGTTGTTGTGGTTGTGGAGCGCGTTACCACCGTGCGATGCCTGGGTCAATGCCTGCTGCATGTGCTGCGACTGCAGCTGGTGAGGATGCGGATGAGGACCAGTTGACTGCGATGACAGATGCTGCTGCTGACCTCCGTTCGGGGAGATGAGCATCTGATGCGGATGCACGGTGTAGGAGAGCGAGGCCTGGTGTGGATTGCTGGCAAAGTTGTAGGAGGCACCGCAGGGCGAGAAGGGGAACAGACTGGGAAGCGGATCAATGTCCAGTGGCGGTAAGCCCGGAAACGTGGAGGCCATCTCGTCTGTGCTCCAGTAGCTGCCGTTACCGACAAGACAGGAACCGTTGTTGGTGCCGCTACTCCCAGCACCTGACAGATTACTAATGGGCGGTGTGGTATTGATCTGGTGGTTGCCCAGCACTCCAATCGTCGGATCGAAGCAGCCGCCGCAGTCGAAATCGCTGCTGGTGAGTGAAGAGATGGGCAGGGCGGTGTTGCCTTGGCAGGATAAACAGCCGACGCAGGATGCAGCACACTCTTGCTACAACAAAACGGGGGAAAGACGAGTTGCAATTACTCAATTTATTCAATGTCCAAATATATTTCAATTAATTGATTGCGAAAACTCTGAAGCGAGCTAAATACCTGTGGACTGTCCAAGGCCAGGCCGAATAATGGATTATTGGGTACATAGCCCGTTTCTGGTTCCACAGGACCTCCGTTTGAGACATCGCACGATATGTACATAGCTCCACCCTCTTGATCTTCCAGGGAATCTGCGCAGGTGTGTGTTAAAAAAAAGTTTGGGATAAAATCATGGAAATACACACAGCAACAGCAATGCGTATCTATCAGATACATTTCACGCCGTTTACTACGACATGCAACCACTGTGCGCCGCTCGAAACTCCGCCCCTAAGCACACACACACACACAGAGACACATATAGACACATATAAGTAAGCGAATGAGCCGCCATTTGCTTTGCTCTCGCTTCTCGCTGTTCACAGTGTGTGCAATGCGGTTTTGGGGCGAGTTTTCCAAACTGCGTGGAAGGAAACTGAGAAACATACCCAGAATTATGTTCAAGAGTTTGGAACTTTTATATAACAATCCCATGACATGACTCCAGCTGGTTGCGGCGATTTATTTCTGGTTTTTCTACGTTTCATTTTGCTGCGTCAATTGAGATTTCCAGCTGCAAGTGCACAATTAAAACATTTACTAACGATTTTTAGATTATTTTTTAGTTAGTTTAAAATATTTTTGTATTATTTATTAAAATTTAAGTCAAAGTGTAGCTCCTGCCTTCAGAGCAAAAATTTATTTCTTACTAGAAAACATTTTTCTTCGTAGGTCTTGTCTTTTGTAAAATATCACCACAAAAATTTAAAAAACTCTTTTAAGCCACATATATATGATTTTAAAATTTGACATGCACAAATTGTAGTTAGTTTTTAAGAAGATTGCACTTTTGTTAAAATAAAAATAAAATTTTTTTAGGTTTTATAGTTCAGGAACATAGTATTTTATCTTTTCCTGATTTATAGAATGATATTCCATGAAATTAATAGTTTTATTGTTCAATATATTTTTTTTTAATTAATCTCTAAAATTGATTTATTGTATTAAATTTTAATGTGAATGGTATAAATAAATGATTCAATAATAACTAATTGAGTATTTATTGCTTTGCAGAATGTAATAGTTATTATGAGTATTCGTCTTATTTTAAATTCATTGCTGTTTATCCAAATTCGAGAATATTTAAGTTAGAAGAAATCCTTTATGGTTTTAAAAAGCAAAACTTAAACTTTAAACGAGTATAGATTTTTCACAATATTTTAAAATTTGATTTTCATGTTTTATTTCAGTAAGTTAATCGCACCTTCTTTTTGAATATATATGTCTCATGATCAAGACACTGCGTTAATTATAAAGATTTTAAATTGTAGATTGCTCTGAGAGCTTTTCTCAAAGATTTCACAAAAATATATTTAAATTTGTTTCACTTTATTAAATTAAACTTTTTAAAGAGGCTTGTTTTGTTATTTTTTTTTATATTTAGTAGAACCGTTATGTTGAAGACTTTAAGTTAATGCGGGGGTCAAGAAGCGACTTTCGGCGACGAGCATAAGACGGCAACTAATTGTCAGTTGCAGTTCGAAGTCTCTTGGCCGATATTGGTGACGGTGACAGTGACGGCAGCGGCAGCGGCAAAGCGACAACCACAGAAAAAATGCTCACTTAATTATAAACAAGCGACAAAAGGGCGCAAAAGACAACGAAACGACAACACACAATCTCACACTCGCACACACACACTCACACCCCGAGCAGATACAATGACACAAAGTGCCCAACTAAGTACATGGTATAAATACAATCACACATGAAGAGACCCTTACAGCAACGTGTTGTTGTTGTCTTGGCTGTTGTTGTTGTCGTTGACACCCCCTCCAGCAGCAACCACCGCCGTCGCCAGCAGCCACCAGAGACAGAAGCAGAGGCAGAGACAGAGGCAACCAACCAATGCGCTCCGGCCGCCGTCTCCGGTATGCCGGCTTTTTGCCTTTGCGGCGGCAGCAGCAACGAACCCAACCCTCAACCCCCAACCCCCTGAGCCCGAGTTTGTGCCGTTCAACAAGCTCATTGATACGTAGCCAGCAGCAGCAGCAGCGGCAGCAGCAGCAGAAGAGGCAGCGACAGTTTTTCAGTAGTTTTTATTTGTCACCCAATATCTTTACAGCTCGACACCAGATACCCCCGAGCGGAGCCGTGTTGGACTCAGGCCGTGCCCAGACTGCGGACAGCGGACAGCGACCATTGATCGTCTTCTGCTTCCTTCGTTCCATTCTTTGTGGTTAAACGTGTTTGCCTCTTCCATTCCCCCTTGCTCTGGAGAGCTCCGCTCTGCGACAGTTCGTCAGCCAGTGAGACTCACTCCCCCTCCCAACTACAACTACAACTACAGCTACAACCCTCTGCTTCTGTAAATTGTATCTTGTATCTTTAGTAGTAGTGCTGGCTCAGTCTCATTTCTAGCGCACTCGCCTCGACCAATGACAGTTGTATTTACTTGCACTCGTATCTGTGCTCTAAACCCATCGATCGATCGATCGATCGTTGCTCTTTTGCATAGTTACAACAACCCGACAATTGTGAATTATTTTGCGACATCTGATAGTTCGCTTTGTGGTTGTGCTTAGTTGTAACTACAAATAAATAAAAAAATTATGAAACATTATTATTTTCACAGCGACTTGTCAACGCCTGTGCTTGACTTGTCTAATCTTAGCAACAGAATATCTATTTAGTTACATATTCCATATAGACGCGCATTGAAAATTCACACGCATCAAACTTGGCCCAAAAACTAAAAATTAATTGAATCAGTTAAGTGTAAGGGCTTTCAGTGATTGCTCAGTATGGGACGGGGCTCAAGCAGTCATATCACTTTACCACATATTGGTGGGAATGTTGGCCCAGTGCCTGCACTGCCAACAACGTCGTGTGTGTTAAAAGTTTCGGGCAACATAATCAGAGCCTAACCAAGTCTGGGATTGGGATCAGTTTCATGTCGGCAACTTGTCCCAGGACATGAGCCATGTTTTGCTGCCGATTGTCAGATCGCATTAAACTCAGATGCAAAGTGAGGAGTCTGGGTATCAATAACAATATTGTTTTATTTACGTTGATTAGAAATGATCAAGTGTGCTCAGGTGTCAGCTGAACATACTTTATACCCCATAAAATACCCAAAGTGGTTGCTTGGTCTCTTGCTCTCAATTAACCACAACATTTTTTAAATTGTTGCCGTTGCTGGGATTTGTTACATGGATAAACATTTTGTCAGTCCAACCCGCCACCCTCTATTGTACCTGTTATCACACCAGCTCATCACCAACCTCCCCGCTATCAATTGTCCTGCACGTGATTTTATTTACCCCGAAGCTCAACATAAGTATATTTATTCAAAGTATTTACTCTGGTCCAGATCCTGATTTCTGGCCACAATGATTGTTGCTCGTTTCCAAGAGAAAACTCAGCCATGCATTTATTTTCATTCTGAATTCAGTTCTCAGTTCTGAGTTCTCTCTGTCGTCTGTTTTGTTGTGTGTTGTTGTTGTGTGTTGTGTATGGATGAGGCTTCAAAAATCAATGAAATACTTTTCGGGTGGCACTCTTAGGGCTTCTCAAGCTTGGCTACACTTTGCTTTTATGTTGGTAGTCAAGTCATTCGACTTGTTAATGTCGCTAGATGTCAGTAAATATCAATATACATAAGACAGACTCATACTAATGGTACTAAAGGGTGAACAACATCCCATCACACTGACAGATAGTCCAATTACAATGTATACACATAATAAGTATATTCTGATCCGTTTTCTAAACAATTAAATTGTTTTCTCTATGCTAGATAATATTTCGAATTTATTTGTATAACTTTGCAAACACATGAGCTCTTTAGACTTGTGTGTAGCGCAATAAAACTTTAACTTTTTTTGATTTATTTTTTTGGTATGCCCAACTTAAATTTCACATTTTGCGTTGTTTTATTTTATCTATCTTTATTTTAGGTATATTAAACATGTGTATTAAGGTGATAATATTATGGATTGTTAAGAAAAGGCAATCGTGTGAGCTATGTTTGAGCCACGTTAAAGATTTTTTTGGCAACTGAATGTTAATTTTAAATATAAAGCTTAGAAAATAATATTTGTAAGCCAGCAAAATACTTTTACATTAATAAGAGGCCTAGCTTAATATGATTCCTAGTGAAAAGTTAATAGGATACTTTTTAATAATTTTGTATTATTACATTTTCTTCAATGAATTAAGTATTAACTTATGCTGCATCCATTATATTATATATAATGGAATTAAATTATTTAAAATGAACTAATTTACTATATAAAATATACAAAAAAAAAATAATATTTTTTAAATTTTAAATTAATTAATGACATCAAATTTTAATGACTCCAAAGAATTAAATCTCTTCAGCAACAACTAAATTGCGTCCGTTTGTTTTCCGAAGCAATCTTTCAAATAAATTTTAGTTATTTTAAATATAATTATAGTTTAGTCAATATTTGTGATATTAACCAGGGACTGCAAATAATGATTATTTATTTTTTTTTTAAATAAAAAAATCAAACACTTATAAAAGACCTAGAAAATAATGGTTTGCACCAAAATGTTTATTATTTTACAATCTTTGTGTTTCCACCATGATTTTTATTTTTATGATTTTTACTTTTTTACTTAATGGTAATCATTATTTTTGAGTAATTTTATAAAAATCAAAAATAATCATTATGAATGAGTTTTATTTTTTTCGCTTAAAATAAAACTCAAAAGTAATTTACGGCTTCTGTGTTAAGATTTTTACCAATATTACTTTATATCCCTATAAAGGGACACCACCATAGCTACCTCCCAGCATAATCTTTTTTTTTTATCGGAGTACGGTAACCCATTTAAACTTGCATAAAACATGAAACAAAATCGAAAAATCTATTAGTAGAGTGAATCGATTTGGATGGGTCCGAAAAATTAAAAAAATGGTAACCCATTTTCGTAATCTATGGTCAATTCTAAGATGTTTTCACCAAGAAACTACTATAGTTTCATTTTAGAACTACTAAAATGAATTCCTGGTCCGCGCTTTTGAGTTGAAAAATTCATTTTATTGAAAATTCATATCTTGGGTTTTTATGGTCTGATCCTGACAAACTTGGTGTCAATACTTTTGTTAGGACCAGGACTTTTATAATTCCTTAGAACCAAAGGACGAAATGTCCTTTAAACATAATTTTCATCCTTGGAACGACGATTTTGCGATTCGATTATATCAAGCTATATCCTTAAAACTTAATTAGAATTAAATATAATTTTGGCCTAAAGGAAATTTTTATCGTCCTTGAACCTGTATTTTTATAAGCAGAAAATGTAAAACATATTTTAATACAATTTTAATACAGGTTTAATTAAAATAAGTTGTATATTTTCTGTTAATGAAAAATATAGGTTTAAGGAAAAACATTTTTTGGCCAAAAAATAGCTTTAATTTTGACGAATTTTTTAAAATAGAGACGAATCGCGAAATCGTCGTTCAGTGTTTTTACACTGATTATACATTTTTCGATGTTTTGATGCAAGTTTGAATGGGTTACCGTACTCCGATAAAAAAAAAGATTATGCTGGGAGGTAGCTATGGTGTCCCTTTATAGGGATATAAAGTAATATTGGTAAAAATCTTAACACAGAAGCCGTAAATTACTTTTGAGTTTTATTTTAAGCGAAAAAAATAAAACTCATTCATAATGATTATTTTTGATTTTTATAAAATTACTCAAAAATAATGATCATCATTAAGGAAAAAAATTAAAAATTAAAATATAATCATTATGATGTAATTTTTATAATATAACTTATAATGATTACGGTCCCTGATATTAACAACTGTTACTTGTGCTCTTTGTAATACCATTGTTGGTTGTAGGTGTCAGTCCTGCTGCCCACATCACACGTCAGTCGTGCGTGCCGGGAAAAGTATCGATGACCAATTGACAGGAGCAGCCGTTACTGCATAGGACTCACTCAATGATGACAGCTGTACGAGCCGGGATCAAGTCCGAGTCAGAGTCGACTTCTTAATAAAAACATAAGCCTGCTTATTAAACGCGCGAGACAAGGCCGACTTGGTCTGGTCAATGCGACAATTTAAACAACTGCCAACTGCCAGTGGCAGGACGCATTCGATGTTCTGCTGCCCCCACAAGGACTTGAATTACATTTGGAACTGGTCTCTTCGAAATATGTTTTTGGATACTACGAAACTAAGTACACTTGAGTGAAGCGCGCCAAATTGAATTTGTAAGTCGATACTTTCAAGAACCACAAGGGCAAGAGAGCAAGGGTTTATTCCGTCCCTTATCAATGGGTAGAGTTCCTCAACTGACTGACTGACTGTCTGTCTGTCTGTCTGTCAGCTACAAGCCAATGTATCAATAAAAAACCCATTTAAATGTCTTCCCGCTGTCTGCTACTGCTTAACGTTGTTTTTTTATTACAGAATCACTTCCGCAAACAAATGCGCTAAAGATCGGGATATGACAATTTCTCACAGCAACACACAGGGGGGGGTGAAGTATTTTATATAGAGAGGGGGTGGCTATTCAACGGCAATTATCTGAGTGCCACGTTTCGTTATCTGCGGCTGCAATTTGGCAAATGCAAACCGCAAATGATTATCCTGTAATCCTTTGGATAAATATTAAATTTCAATTATAGTTGTTAACATATTATTAGCCGACAATCATCATCATCATTGGCGCCAGGCGTTCCCCGAGCACTACCGGAACCAGAAGTCACGTGTCAACCAGTCGCCGATAATAATCAGCCTCAAACAACCGCAGAGGGGTGCCATCGAGCTGCCAAAGAGACAAGAGACAGGAGACAATGAGATGCGCTTGCAATTTTATCAGATTAAGGACCCTCAGCAGCAGTACCAATTGCGTCCCCTGTGTGTGTATCCTTTATACGTCCTTCCCTTCCACTGCGCCCTCAACAGGTGACAAATGAAGCAACATTGTGTGAGAATTTTTTGGCTACCAGGCTTGTGATTCTGCTTTGGGACTGGCCATATCGAATTTCCCATTGGCGCTGTGATTTGTCGATTTTATTAATTCTCATGAAATGAAACTGAGCCTCCTGCCGTAGGAAATCAAGTACGACCAGTTGACTTTTTTTTTTAAAGCATTTTGCAATTGTCAATAAGTCATAACCAACTAGTCCTTAGCGAAATATTAAGTAGACCAACTGTTTGGCGTTTTCAGAACACTTTATCAAATGCTGACTGGTAAAACACGCAACAGCTGATCAGTAAAAGTCAAATATTTGTTAGTTTTAAGTCTTTGTTCTTGCACTTTATCAAAACTGTTCAAATTGTTTTTAGAGGACTTTTTGATCTGCTAAACAAATTCTAGTCGTTGAAGCGTAGAAAAAACGTAACATTCAAAAAGTAACCGCCAGTAGTGCTGCTAACAGAAATACCAGCAACAGAAATTAAATACTAGTTACATCCAGCAATAACATTAACATTTGCCACACTGTTATTAACAGCTTAAGCTTTTTTAACAGACTTTTAAAACCCGATTATAAGAAAATTACAAAACATGGGGACAAACAGTTCAGGCAAGGGCGTCGGCAAATTCTCAATTAGGGGGGCCTTAGCAATTATTATAATAGCAATTAATATAGCAGGGCTACAGAAAAATTGTGACAAAATAATTGCAAAGTTTTAAAAACTACTCTGGTTGGATTTCGGAAGCTAAATATGGTAAAGTTATGAATGTAGGGGGCAACGGCCTCCCCCCCAACCTGCCGACGCCCTTGAGTTTAGGTAAGGTAAAAAAAAAATATAACGTGTGCAGAATTCTAATAATAAAAATAACAACAATTATGAATTTATGAGATATATTTTTTTATTTATTTGAAAACTTAGCCATAAGGTAAACTCCCCCCAAATTATGGATAGATTGCAAAATATTCAAGTGACAAGACAAGGAAACAATACGAATTAGAAATGAGTTGTTAGATTTTGGGCTCCTGGGGCGTCAACTTGACTATCTTCAAAGACTCCTCCCACAGCTGGCGACCCTTCTCCTCGTCGAGAGCAGCCGCATTCAATGTGGTTTCCTTGCAGTCCATGAAATACTTGCCAGACACATTGGCCACCTCATCCGATGTCGCCAGATAAATGGTGGTCTGTGCTCCGGCCTTGGTTGTCTTGAAGAAACCCTTCGTGATGGCCATCATGGGCAAGTTGAGGGGGAATGGAATGTTGCGCCAGATGCCGGAGTCAATCATGCCCGGATGCAGGAAGTTGACGGTGACATTGGTGCCCTCCATGCGCTTGGCCAGCTCGCGGGCAAAGTAAATGTTGGCAAACTTGGACACGTAATACAGATAGGCGGCGGGAAAAGTGCCAATGGGATTGAGTTTGTTCAGGTTAACCGATGCCAGGCGATACAGCTCCGAGGCAACGATGACAATGCGCGACGGAGCGCTCTTCTTCAGCACATCGATGAGCAAGTGCGTCAGCAAAAATGGTCCATAATGATTGGTGGCCATGGTCAGTTCCACGCCATCCTCGCTGGTCTGACCACGGAAGGCCAACGCCATGCCGGCATTATGTATCAGAACATCGATCTTTGATTCCGTCTTGACAATATCCGCAGCAAACTCGCGAACCGATTTCTGGGAGCCCAGATCCAGTTTCTTGACCAATATCTTGTTGTTGTTGGTCTCCTTGATGATTTCATCTGGCAAATGAATACTTCTATTAGTGAATAATTTTTATTTGATATCATATAATATATTTTACCCTTGACAGCATTAGCTGTTTCCAGATTCCTGCACGCCATGATGATGCGTGCTCCACGTCCAGCCAGATCCTTGGCCGTTTCCTTGCCAATGCCACTGTTGGCACCCGTGATTAGGACAGTTTTTCCCTCCATTTTTGTCTGTAAGTATCAGTGATTAAATCCGTTAATCAGCTAGTAATAAATTTGAGGCGTACTCGTGTTAAATAGGAGGGGACCAGTAAGTACATATAATATTTACAACCCCAATTAAAATGTGTACTTAATGTAATCATAGCTTAGGAATTGCTGTTTTTTTATTATTATTACTTTTATTCTCAGTGTAGTCGTGGTAATTATGGAAACCTCTGTGGAAACTTATGGTCTTTGTTGTTGTTTTTCTAATTCAAAGGTAAACGATCTGCTCAGGTGTAATTCAAATACCGTAACTGTAGCCAGATGTGACGTACAGATATTAAGCTTAATATACTATAAATAGCTAATTAACTGAACACGTCACGGCTAGCAGCAAATGATCAGTCACAATTTGTTAGATAGGAAGGTAAGCTATATAGAGTTGGGATCGGAACCAAGGGGATTTCTTTGGGGGATTGGGTCAGGTTTACCTCGGTGAAGCAACGGCCCGCCGTAATGCGTAAATAGAAGCGAATGCTCAGCAAGGTGGCCACAAAGACCGCTATGAGTGTCATTATGAAGATGTCACGCACATAATGCTCACTTGGCAACCAAGCCAAGACGAAACCCATCCTATAAATAATATTATGTATTTAAGGTGTGTGTGTGTGTGTGTGTGTGTATTGATGGCAATATGCAAATACGTTTATATAATAGTTGCTGCGATTGACTGAAATCAAAACAAGTTTTGTCTGTCGCCTGAATTTGTTGGTTTATCGGCCAAATGAGTTTTTCAAATTTTGCTATCACGCTGCAAACGCAATAATTAATTTCAAAATTTAACATTGATACGAAATTTTAACACTTTCACTTTCTCATATGTGCAAGAGATATACGTAAATAATTATGAAACGGATTTTCAACGACTTTGGTCGCAGACAAAGCAAAGTTCATTGCCGTCGTCGATACAGGTAAGCCGAAAGAAAGCCACAAAATAATATGTTGAATTGTTGTTGCTGTTGTTGTTGTTGTTGTTGTTGTCGTTGTCGCGTCGGTTTGCTGCCAGTTTTTACTGTCCACGTCACTAAAAAACAAAAAAAAAACTGTCTGCTCTGAGACTTGTACTGGTTACGCTTCCATGCCTCTCTGACTGACGCCTCGCCCTGAATGCAACTTCTTCGATCGGTTCTAGAACTGACCCGGTTTTTTTCCTCGGGTAAACAACAAGAAGAGCAGGCCAAAATCTGCTGAGTCAGCCATGTGATATTGCAAATTATTCGCACACTCACCTGTTGAAATTCGGACCAATTTATATACTTGTATATACTTATTATTGTATTACAATTCGTATGTACTTTAAACTAGCTGATGGAAGACTCAACCACAACCTTCGCCTTGAACGCTTGCTCAGAGACTGAGGCTTAAAACCCGAAGCTGCAACAACTCGCGATCGCTGAGCTCTTAATGTTGTTGTTATTGTAAATAGCCACAATAGTTGTACAGTATACAGCAGTAGTTGTTGGCCAAGTTTGGACGGCGGAACAAGTCAAAGCTGAGCTTCTGCTTCAATATTTAATAGCTGGTCTTCCGCTAGTTTTAAGAGAGCCGAACAGATCGAAAGAGAATTCGAAGAAGAGATGAGAGAAATATTCAAAGAGCAATTTAATAGTGCATTTAAAGCTTAGTAATGTTTATTTGTGTTATTAACGAATTTTATGAGTTACTTAAATTATTCATAGTTTGGCAGAAATAAGTAGAGAGTGAGGAGAGGGCTTTATATTTATTTTTTCTTAGTTTATTTATTTTTTAGCATATACCAGTTAATTTTATATACTCTACAATTACATGTTTTATTTTTTCTCTTCAAAAAAGTTTAAGTATTAAATATATACTTATATTTCTTTTATTTCTGAGTAACGAGAAGACTGATTTATTTTATATTTATTTATTTTTAACTTTAGCTAATATCAAACATTTATCATTTGAAAACTTAAAATATTAGAAATAAGTGCATTTTTAATTATAAAAATGTATCTTGGGAAACAATCAGTAAATTACTTTCGTATTATCATGGTAAATAATAGAATAATCCCCTTTTTTAACAGTTTCCAGTTGTATTGTACATAAATACATATTTACATCAAGTGTCAGTTGAACACAATAATATATAAATATTTTAATGTTTAATATTTATATAATATTTTGAATTATACGTCTATATGGCGTTCTCGCCTCCGCTTCGGGGACTGCTCGACTTTCCGACCTCAGTTTCCAAATGCTTCGTTAGGGTGTTGTACCACTCGTTCATGTGCTTGGAGATGATGCTCATGAACTTGGAGACCTTGGACTTGACCGTGGTGACAATGGTGTCCGACAGCGTGATCTTTCCACATGTTGATGCTGGAGTTTTCTTACTGCTGATCTTCATCACTTCGGACTCGGTGGATTTCGTGGGAGGCGGCGTCTCCGTGGACACATCCACTTTGTACTCATAAAACGAATAGCGTCCCAGGGGCAGGAATTCCTTCTGATCCTCCTTGTCAATGGCATTGGAGCCGAGTCCTTCTTCATTGGCGTAGTTGAAGGGCAGGGCACGACGATGTCTCAGGGAAGGCATGTCCCACCAGGAAGTGATGCTCTCATCGTTGGTCTGCTTAGTCAGTCGCTTGGGAGCCGAAACGGGTGCTCTCCTGGCCCCAAAGAAATCCTCTTCATCATTGGATTGTGATGCCTTTGTAGGTGCTCGGGGTGTGAGATCACCTTCCAGGGCATCCGCCTCATGGGACTGCTCCCGAGTGTTCTCATCGCCCAGTGGCAACTCCTGCTCGTGCACATTGATGTGGCTGAGGAAGTGTTTGCCCAGCTCCCGCTGTGCCTGCAGAAAGTCGCTGGCGGCATGAGCTCCCTTGGCCGATCGCTTCTTGTTGCCCTCGCTCTTAACAGGTTGCACATCCGCCTCCGTGTTCGGGTCTGCATCCGACTCCGCCTTGCTCGGGCTCTTGCCAAGGGATCCCTTGCTGGAGAAGGGTTCGGGAAACAACAGTGAGTTGAGTGTGGCGCCCAGATTCAAGCGTTTGGGCATCGGTGCAGGCAAAGCCTCAAAGAATTCCTGGGGCAGCAGATGCGACTTGCTTCGCGCCTGGTCCCGCTCCTGTTCCTTGGGAGGCTCCTGTCCCTCTTCCTCGACACTGTCTTCTTGTGAGCGCTGAATTATTTTCATCTGCCTTCTTATGGTCGGTCGTCGCCTTTTCATGAATCTGACCTGCTCGGAGTCCGGCTGCATTTCGCTCTCCTCGCCATCCGGCGACTCTATGTTCTTGAGATGGACATCGCCCTCGGGCAGGCGGGAATACGGCGGTGGCTCCGGAGTTTCGCCCATTTTCTTGAAGAACTCCTCCTCGTCGAACTCAGACAGATCGAAGAGTGGCTTAATCTTACGCTCTGGCTTCCGTATCTCGGTTATCTTCTTGGTCAACGTTGTCTTCTTGCCATTTCGGTTGTAGAAGAAGGGACCACTGTAGCTGGATGCACTGCGTCTGCTCCGTCGATTGCGTTGTCTCTTTAGCTCAGCCACATCCCGGCTCTGCTCTATGACCTGTCTCAGCCAGGTCATTGCCTCGTAGGGACGCACCGATTGGGACTTGGACTTTGTCTTATCTCCCACCTGTCGCTTTACAGCCGATCCTGTTCCCGCTCCCGTTGCCGCCTTCTCTTGTGGCACATTGAAAGGTTGGAGCAACTTACCGAACAGCGATCCTGGAGCTGCCGTCTCCTGATTGTCCAGGACAAAGCGCCGATGGCGGTTGATGGTGCTTTGGAGTGATCCCCGTGACACGGCGGTCTCCTCGATGAGTCGCTGCAGGAGCCGATCCGCTGAGCTGTAGCCGCTGGAACGGCGACTCTCGGTCGAGCCCTCTGCCTTGGCGTCGTCCGCCTCGATCTCCGTGTATTGGCAGTGCTCCAGATTGACACTCGGCAGCACCCAGAATCCCACTGACATGCTGGGTGTGATCAGCTGCAGAGTCTTGCTGGCATCCTTTGGCCTGACCAGAGGACGGAGAGTGTAGTTCAGAGTCAGTTTCTGGTTGTTCAGACGCACCCGACCATCCTGGGCGGTTAGCACATATTCCCAAATGTCGCTGGCAGAGAGACGACTCAGACTCTTGACCGTAATCGTGGTGGGTTGCTCCTCCGTGTTGACCACCATGAAGGACAATCCTCCAGAGACGGCGTTGGCACAGTGCGTATAGAGTTTGTTGCTCGGAGCGAATACGTTGAGGGGTCTCGCTGGAAAGACCCTCGATCCCATGACCTTCTTGAACAGCGCCGTCACATAGTAGCTGAAGTTGGGCCTCTCGAAGTCGTCGAGGCTCATCCGCTTGAAGATCACATCGAAGCCGCCGCTCGCCGCATCTCCCAGAGTCTGAGCCCAGCGCAGGGCGTCCGTCGTCTCGTCCCCCACCAACCGCTTGCTTATGGACTGCGCCGTCGAACGCTCCTCCGGCAGAGTCAGCCACAGTGGCACTCGTTGCTGTTGCAGTGTCCTCAACGCCGGATCGCTGTCGTAAATGTAGCTTCCCAGGCTAGTGGTGGGCAGCATGTTGGCGGGCCTGTCGATACATGAGAGATTCATTTATATCCTGTCCCAGTCCACTTGAGCTCATACTCACTGTGTCCAGCCAAAGGCTGCATTCAAGTCCTTGGACATGTCCACGTATTTTCGGGTCTCCTCGGCGCTGCTGCCAGCTGAGATGTCCGCACCCATCACCTGCCAGTTGTCCACATAGGGACTGAAGGTGTCCGTCATCAGCTTCAGCGTGCTCAGCTCCTGCACATAATCCTTGGCCCGCGAGGTGCCAAAGTCGGTGCCCAGCTGCCAGATGCAGTCCGTGATTCCCACCATGTAGGACGTGTTCAGAATCTTGAGTGTGTGCATCGAATCCCACTCATCGGGCGCATATGGCACGGGAATAATCATCGTCCAATTGACGGCGCTTAAGTTGAAAGCATACAGATTAATATGGAGTTCTTTAATTTAAAGTTGAACTGCACTTACCGCGTCCAGCGATTGAATCCCTTCCAAATGATCTTGGTGGGATTACGCAGACGTGTCGGCGCATTGGTGGCGAAATAAAAGTCGCCAATGAACTTGACATAGGCATCTCCCAGCAGAGCAGCCATGCTGGTGACAGCCTTCCGGTTCTTTCCGTCGAGAGCATCGTACATATCCTCGGGCCTCACCGCGAAGCTCACGAACTTCTCGCTGACATCATTGTAGGGACGATTCACATGGAGCTGCACCAAGGTGTCCGCCCGCGAGACAACCAGCAATCCCAGTAGCCATAGCACCAGGTGTAGACACAACATTTTGGAATATTGCAGAATCAATCGATGATGCGAGGGTGACTTGCCCAGAGCTCTTTAGCTCCACAACTGCCCAACGCTGGCCACTGAGTCGAGCTAATAAGCCAAGTATGCTGGCGTTTGCCAATCTGTCTGTCCATCTGTCCGCAATTCGCCAAAAAAGACCAGCAGGAAAGGCAACAGATGAGCAAACTCGACGGTGAGAGACTCTGTACCTGTTCTGTACTAATAGAATTTTGAGGAAAGTCAAAAAATGCTCATGAGCTAGTCGAAAATTCTTGATTACTTTACTTTACCTTACTTTAAGTTTTTTATCCGATTGTGGGGAAAACTCAAGATTAGTTTTGAAACATTCTCATAATATTATTAGTGGGGTCTGCAAAAATTCTAACGCAAGCATCATCTGCTTAGGATATACAAAAAGCTACATAACAAATTTGGTGCATCTAGCTCTCTGAGTTATAGGTGAGATCTCGGCTGTTGATACTCATCAAGAATATTTATACTTAATATTTATACTTACGCATATTTTAGCTCTACTTTTGACAAACTGAATAGACCCCCTGTACTTTTTAAGTACAGGGTGCAATAAAGAGTTTTAAATTCCATAATAGTTAACTTCCATGGAAATCTGCTGCACTTGGCAAGAATTTTTCGCTAAGCTGCTAGCTGCCCTCAATGCAGTGACCTTTTTACGCTTTGAAATGAAATCACGTCGTAATGTCGGGCAAGTGGGGTAAGTGGGGCAGGTGGGATGACCACCTCAATGTAACCCATGAGACCCAAGAGAAAAATAAGCAAAACACCCGCAAATTCTGGTATGCTGTATTTATTAATGGGCACTGTCATTGACCCAATAACTGACCTAATCCTCCTCCTCAGCAGTGAGCATGGCCTTGAAGCTCAGCGGCTGGAACTCATAGCCCATGCCCGTATAGAATTTGCTCATGAACTCCACCCAGTGCAGACGCAGAGTGTGCAGGAAGGCGGACAAGCCCTCCATCATCACCATGATGGCGATGGTGAAGAAGACCCAAATGGCAAATATGATGAACACGGCAATGATGCCCACATATCCGCTCATCTGCAGGGCCTCTGATAGCACCATGGTCCACAGCACCTCGGACAACTCTGCAAGGGAATAATGTTATTAAGAGACTCTCAACATGGATAACTTGGCAACTAACCAGCGTGGGCCAGGGACAAGGCCCAGAGACGTAGATAGGAGGCGGTGTGGGAGATGGTACTCAGTATGTACTCGACGGTGTGGATGGCCTGGTGTATCCAGATCTCACTCATGGGCTCCTCCTCCTCCTCTTCCTCCTCGCTGAGCGGTGCCTTCTTGTGGGAATCCCCCATTTCCGTAATTATGACTTCCTTGCCCGTTATCTCAATTGTCTCCATAATGGTATCGAAATTCTGTTCAATCTTGTTCTTCCTATACTTGCGCTTGCAGGTAATCCAGATTGGCATGCCCAGCAGAATCCAAGGTATGCAGATGATGGCGACCACAAATAGAATTGTTTCCAGCTCCCGCTGCACGGGGAACATGGACGGCATGCATCCCGGCGAGGGAACTTCCGTCTTCATCAATATCATGTCAATGAACATGATGAGAACAGACGGAGCACAGCCGGGTGAATCTGCCACGTCCGTGGCATGGGGAGTGTACTGTATCCACTTGTAGAACATCATGAAGACCATGTAGCCGAAGAGGAGCAGGAGGAACAGGACCTGGGGCACAAACTGCAGGAAGATGTACGCATATTTCTTAAAGTACACAAAGTTCTCAACCGATAGACAGACGCCAAAGATCATGTGCAGAACTCCGAATATAATAGACAGTTTCATCTTGTAGGTGTTGAGGAAGATGATCTTGTTGCTCGCCGACTGCCAGATGGGATCTATGCCCATGGGGTAGGTGCCACGTTGATCCGTTGAGGGATTCAGCTGCAGGGCAGGATTCGTAAGGACTGTGGTTCGATTGTACTGCACGGCCCAGTGTGATCCGAAGATATTGAAGGACTTGGAGAAGCAATCGTTGTAGATGAATCCCGTGTATATTGCAAACATGCCCATCAACATGATAATATACCGACCACCGAACAGAATCTTCCAAATCTCGCCAGCGCGTGTCTTCATCAGACGCTTCTCAGCGAGGACCATCCACAATCCGAGCAGGAAGACGAGGAAACCGTGACCCATGTCACCGAACATAACGGCAAAGAGAAAGGGGAAGGATATGCACGTGTAGAGTCCTGGGTTAACCTCACGGTAACTGGCGACTCCGTAGGCATCGATCAACACCTGGAAACCGTAGGTGAACTTGTTGGTCCGGAAATATGTGGGTGGCGTCTTCTTCGTCTCGAGTATGTTGAATATCGTGGGAATCGTGCTGCCCAGGGCCATGGAGGCCTCGGCCAGCACCGTCTCCACCTCCTCCAGCTCACGGGTTGGGACCCAGCACTCGCCAATCAAACACTTGCTGCCCAGATCCACGTTGAACATGTTCAGGGTGTGGTAAATGGCCTTCATTTTCTTCACCATGGCCGTCCAGTTGGGCAGCTGCTTCATCACGGCCTTCAGCACACAGGAACGATGATCCTCCGTCTGATTGATAATTATCTGCAGATCCTCAAGGCGTGTCTGCACACTCTTAATCATATCCATGCGCTCCTGATGCGAACTTGGACAGGGATACATGGAGGCATGGAAGCCGGTGCACACTTTACGCATACGGCCCTGCAGCTGATCTCCCTGGAAGAAGACCACAAAGATGCTCTTGTAGACCATGTCACCCGTGCGGGGATCCTTGACGGGCTCCTCCATATCGCAGCTGCGCACCAAGACATTGCCGCGCGAGATGCGCCACAGCATCCTCTCGAAGGCGAACTGCAATTTAAGAAAATGTATAGATTCATTTAAAAGATTCCCTTAAAGAATTTTAATGAATAATATTATGAAATCCATAATTGGGAAAATATAAAATTGGGAACACAAAACTTACCTATTTAAAAAAAAAAATAAAAAAAGCAAATCCAAATTTAAAAAATATAGAAAATCCGAAACCAAAAGTATTTTATGAAAATCACGTGGTTTTTTAGAAAAACCATAAATTATACTAAGTAAGTACTACGAATATTATATAATTTACCAAAAGTAAGAAATATCAAAGCTACTTTTTCCAAATATTTACGAACTACATTTTTTCCCGATTTTTCAAATTTTGTTTACTTAAAATATTTTTTAAATATATTTTTAGAGTTTTATAGTTTTTGCTATCTTTCTTGATATGTTTTTTATATGTTTTTTTTTTAATTTCAAAAAAATTTTGGAATTTCACCGTATACGATTTGAATTTAGGTACGCACCATTCTCTCTCTGCGAATGACACCAGCTATGAATCCCAGGCTACCGTCACACTGCTCCGGATCTCTGTGGGTGCCACGCTTATTGGTATCAAAGTTGTGCGATTCCTGCTCGGAAAAGAACTGCTCGGTCCTCTGAAGCACCTGAATCATTTCGGCCAACTCCAGATAATTTAAGCGCAAACGCACGTTGTTGGCAGAGAGCTCGATGATCTCAGTCTCTGTCTTCTCCAGCAACAACTCAAGCTCGATGATCTCCTTGGGTTTGGGTGCCGGCGGAAAGTCCTCGATGAGATCGACCACCTTTAAGCCATCCTTGGCGAGTTCAGACGTTGCATAACGAATCTTCCGCTCCAGCTCGTCGCACCGTCGCACCTCATTGACGAACTTGCGCTGCAGCGCCGTGACGCCTTCGTTCATCTTCAAGGACAAGGAGTTGGCTATTAGAATCCACAGGACTTCCATCCAAACCACATTGACTTACATCGCGGAACTGCACACAGCCCATTTCGCCCAGCTGGGCGATGGTCTCATAGGCCGCCTCGGGCTGCAGGAACATCTGCGCCAAGGACATCTTTTCACTGCGGAATATACTGTCCTCGGGGCCGGAGCCGCAGGCGAAATCCTTTAACTTTCTACACCACATTGTATGGCTTTCTCGATCTTGCAGTGACACCTGCGCGCACTCTGATGACGCCAGGGGAACTGATCGACCTGGTCAAGTGACATTTAAAATGAAACGTTGGCTAATTGGAAGTCCGGCCTATGTACAACTTTCCAGGCTTATCTCCGGGCGCATGCTCTGGATAAAAGGCAAAGAAGACCACAAGGTGACGAAACGAGGAACTTGATGCATAATTGAGCCATCAGTCAATATGAGGGAATGGCACCCAAGTCTTATCAGTCGATTATGTGATAAGGGAACAGACCCATGGGCATTAAAAATCAATTGTCCGACCATTAGAAAACCATTTGCAGTTGATTCTAATAAAAAACACTGTCTTCAGTTAATTGTGAACCGTCGCGTCGTTCAGTAATAAATAAATTTAAAATAAATACTTAGGTAAGAATATAATGAAACACATCAATTGCTGCTCTCTTCTTTGCTTTATTTTGATCAATCAGTTAAATATTTGCCAAGAATTTACAATGATGATAAATCAGTAGAATAAATTCCAAGCAGACATTAACAGACATGACTAAGTAATTCATTTATAATTATGTGTAACAACGAATATCAAATTATATTGCTTTGAAAATGAGTTTGAGAATACATTTAAATACAAGTAAATAACAAAATAAACGGCTGGGGGAAATCTGTGGGAAGAGCACCACAATACTGACAGTGTCGCGAAAAAAAGATAAACAAAAATATTTAACAACAAAAGACGGAGAAAACCATAATAAACGAGCTCGTACATATATTCTTTTTATATATTCTTGTTGAATTTGCTGAGCAAATTATTCCTCCTCCTCGCCATCGATAATGGCCTTGAAGCTGAAGGGCTGGAAGGCGTAGCCAAGGCCCTCGTAGAATTTGCTCATGAACTCCACCCAGTGCAGACGCAGGGTGTGCAGGAAGGCGGACAAGCCCTCCATCATCACCAGAATGGCCAGAGTGAACAGGCACCAGGCGCCGAAAATGACAAACAGGCCAATGGCGCCAGTATATGGAGGCATCTTCAGACCCAGCGACAACACCATGCTCCACAACACCTCAGATAGCTCTAGAAGCAGAAGAAGAAAGATAAGATTAGCATGTTTATGATTAAGAGAGTCTGTTGATGGCACTTACGGGCGTGGGCCAAGGACAGAGCCCAGAGACGCAGATACGAGGCGGTATGTGAGATGGTACTGAGCACATATTCGATGGTGTGAATGCCTTGATGGATGAACACTTCGCTCATTGGCTCCTCTTCGTGTCCATGGGCACCACCAGCTTGCTCGTTTCCAGTTGGCAATGGAGTCTCTCCCTCGGCCAGCTCCATGTTGCCGGTCAGCTCACCATTGTGCTTGACCTATCAATAGATTTATCAGAGTGATGAGCAAAAATCAAATGCAATTCGTAATTTAATATGCTCACATGTGCGACGCGGCGACCACGAGTGAATTTAATGTAAAGGGGCTTGCCCAGCAGCATCCAGGGAACGCAGATGAGACCAATGATCACAAAGACCTTTTGTAAGCTTTCCTGGCTCTCAAACATGAACTCATGGCAGCCGTCAAATGGCTTCGTGTTCTTGAACAGCATCATGTTGATGAACATAATCAGGACGGATGGAGCACAGCCAGGTGTCTCAGGCTGGAATGTGGCATTAGGGCTGTATTTGAACCACTTGAAGAACCTAGACAAAGATAAAGATTATACCATTACATCATATACATCAATAGCCAAGAGTATGGTCAATTACATCATGAACACCATGTAACCGAAGAGCAGCAGCAGGAACAGAATTTGTGGCACAAACTCCAGGAATATGGAGGAGTATTTCTTAAAGTGCACAAAGTTGCAAACCGACATGCAAACACCGAAGACCATGTGAAGCACACCGACAATGATGGACAGCTTCATCTTGAAGCTGTTGAGGAAGATGATCTTGTTGTCGGCCAGCTGCCAAATGGGATCCAAGCCCAGCGGGTAGACGCCAACTGCGGAGGTATTTGGCGGCATCTGCAGATGCTTATTGCTCAGCACCGTCGATGTATTGTAATTGTTAAACCAGTTGGAGCCAAAGATATTCATTGATTTCGAGAAGACATCGTTGTAGATGATACCCGTGTAACAGGAGAACAGACCCATCAGCAGAATGATGTAGCGACCTCCAAAGAAGATGTTCCAGATCTCGCCGCCGTTCTTAATGCGTGCCAGCTTCTTCTCGCTCAGCACCATCCAGGCTCCGAAGAGCAAGAGGATTATGCCATGGCCCAAGTCGCCGAACATCACAGCGAACAGGAAGGGGAATGTAATGCAAGTATACAGAGCTGGATTGCACTCCCTGTAGGAGGCGATGCCATAGGCATCGATCAGGTTCTGGAAGCCGCGCGTGAACTTGTTGGTCCGATTGAATGTCGGCGGCTGTTCGTTCGTATCGATGACATTGAGGAACGATGGAATGGTGCTGCCCACAGCGGCTGAGCCATCGGACAGAGCCTTTTGGACAATGTGCAGGTCCTTGGTGGGCACCCAGCACTCGCCGATGAGGCACTTTTTGGTCACATCCATGTTGAACAGATTGAGCGTATGGTAAATGGCCTTCATCTTCTTGACCATGATCGACCACGAGGGCAGATTCTTGGAGACCGTGGCCAGCACGCGGCTGCGATGATCCTCGGTCTGGCTGAGCACCAGCTTCAGATCCTCGAGACGGGTGCGCACATTCTTAACCATCTCCTCGCGCTCAACGTGCGAACTGGGACATGGGTACAGGGAGGCGTGGAAGCCGGTGCACACCTTCTTGATGCGATTCTTCAGCTGCTCACCCTGGAAGAAGGCCACAAAGACGGTCTTGTAGATGGGATGACCAGTGGCTGGGTCGTTAAGGGGAGCATCCAAATCGGAGCGCTTCAGAAAGACGTTGCCACGCGAGATGCGCCACAACATGCGCTCAAAGCCGAAGACGCGCTCCCGGTTGATGACGCCAGCAACGAATCCCAATCGGCCACGATGCTGGGCAGTGGCCTCATCGACGACACCTGCACCGCGATTGCTTGAATCGAGATTGAGAACCTCCTGGTCGGAGAAGAAGCCCTGGGTGTTCTCCAGCACCTTGCGGAGTTCGGTCAGTTCCAAATAGTTGGACTTCATGTTCACCTCGTTCTGGGCCAGCTCAATCATCTCCGATTCGGTTTTCTCCAAGTGCGCCTCCAGATCGATGATCTCGCGTGGATTGGGGGCACGCGGAATGTCATCCTGGATATCGGGCAACGCAATGCCGTCCTTCTTGATCTCCGTCTCGATGTAGCGAATCTTACGCTCCAGCTCATCGCAGCGACGCACCTCCGTCACGAACTTGCGTTGGAAGATGTTCACATTGCAGTTCAGCTAACGGAATGGAAAGGAAACGAATGGAAAGGAATAACAATACGGATGACTTTCATTTTGGAGAATTCAAGATACTTACATCGCGAAACTGCACAGAGCCGGTTTCACCCAGCTCCGAGACGGAGGTGTATGCGGCCTCTGGTTGTATAAACATCTGGCATAGTGCCATTTGCTCACTGCGGAACATATCCCCCATCTTGGCGACTCTTCTTCACGTTCCCTGCAAGTCATAGAGAGAGAGGGAGAGAGAGATGAGATGGTTAGTTGGAGCAATCCACAGACATGCAATTAAAATTCAAATGAGAAAAATGTTGACGACGCGACCAAAAGACGAAGACGTCTTCACATGCTAATTGTTTTTGTTTTTTGGCTTCCTTTGTCTGGCATAGCGTAAACTATAAATGTATATATACATATATACGAGCATATATGCATACAAATACATACATACATACATATGTTTAATGCCCCAAAGCCAGAACAAAAACAGTCGGGCATATTTAGACCCCGTACTTAAAAAAAGTACAGGGGTCTATAAACATTGTCACAAAAAAAAAAGTGCGTAACAGGCAGAAAGAGGCGTGGCAGATCCCATAAAGTATATATATTCTTGATCAGCATCAACAGCCGAGTCGATATCACCATGTCCGTCTGTCCGTCTGTAATAGCGCCTAGATCTCAGAGACTATAAGAGCACGCAGATCGAGTTTGTTTTAGATTTTGGATCGGACCACTATATCATATAGCTGCCATAGGAACGATCAGTCGAAAATCAAGTCGTAGTATGAAAAACTTTTTTGTTGTTCAAGATATCTGAACCAAACTAAGAGAATATGCATATCATCTCTCATATGATACCATACATCCTGACCAAATTTAAATCGGACCGCTATATCACATAGCTGCCATAGGAACGATCAGTCGAAAATCAAGTCGTAGTATGAAAAACTTTTTTGTTGTTTGAGATATCTGAACCAATAGCGTTTATATACTAATTGTATTTTAAGCAGTGTTTGCTTTTCCATAGTAAGTACTGGGTCTCCGACAGTCGAGTATGCTCGACTGTAGCACCGTCCACTAGTTATTGCTGCTGTTTCTAAAAGCGAATGTGTTTTGTTTTCAAGTTTTTTCTTATTCTGCAAAGATTTGTTGAGCTTACTATTTATTTACCCTTTGTTTTGTATATACATATGTTCTGGGATATCCACAAAAGATTTCTGCAGAATGCGATTTAACGTAAATAATTCTGTGAGCTAATTTATATTCTCTGGTGAATATGATTTTAAACAGGTAAAAATACGCATTTGTTAGAAATTTAATGGCTATTTATATTTTCATTATCTGCAGTGGTTGTCAGGGAAATTATAAAGCGCACTGCTTGTCTACCCCAGCAAGCAGTGCGTGTGATTTGTTGGGAGTTGGAATATCGCCTCACAAAATTGGATTGTTATTATTTTATGGTCTAAATATGAGAATAGCAGTAAAGTTGATTAAGTCAATTAAATGTTGTTTCGTTCGCTTTATCAGAATTCTGCCAAAAAAAAAACATATGAAAATAATACGGCAGCGACTAGTCAAAATTGGGGGCACTTAGATAATGCGTGTGATTAATGTTTTTGATTTAATTAGAGCGCGAAAATGCGACTTGTTGTTGGCGTTGCACTGGGGAGCGGCTGTCAGTGGAGTGGCCACTGTCAACTGGCGACTGTGGCGTCTCTGTGGGCTGAAATGTACACACAGACGGACACACAGACGGACTCAACGCAACGCAACGCGTCGCGCCAAGGTTCATTGTGACATCATCATCATCAAACTCAAACAGTCAACGACACGGACAACGACAGCGACAACGACAACGCGACGCGACGCACATTATCGAACTTTAATGGCCTGACCAGGAATTAGCTTTAGCTTTGCTGTAGATACATATGCACGAACATACTGATGTATAGTACACTCAGAGAAACAAGTGGGAAAGGCGATAGGATACCCGTTACATATTTAAATCAATTTAAAATATTTTTTATTGCATGCTTTTAGGCACTTATGTAGATTGCTTAAAAACTTTAATCAGCCATTACCACCTTTCTATTTGTCCGATCTCGTTACGATTTAATAGAATGATAGGTAATAATAGTAGTTAATGTTAATTAGTAAAAAAATACAAATATCTTTAAGATTTGGTTACTCTAACTCTTATAGTCTCTGAGATCTAGGCCCTCACACAGACGGACGGACAGACAAACATGGATATAGCGACTCGGCTATTGATGCTGATCAAGAATATATACACTTTATAGGGTCGGAGATGCTTCCTTCTCCCTGTTACATACATTTCAACGAATACAATATACCATTTTACTTATTATACCCGTTACTTATAAAAATATTTTCAATTTAGTTAAATAAGTAACGGGTATCCTATAGTCGGGAGCTCGACTATAGCCTTTCCCACTTGTTTTTTAAGTAACGGGTAACGGGTATAATAAGGTTCTACAATGGAATAGAAAAAAAACTATCATGAGATCTAAAAAACAACGGATCATAAATGAGATTTTTAAAATTTCTAAAATATACTTTTAAAGAACAGTTCAAATTAATCCTTTTTTTAAGTATTTTATTGGGATTTCCATTTTTCGCTCAGTGTATAGTATGAATATTTATACCCTTGTTTATTCAGACACGAATATCCACATTTATATGTACATAACGATATATTAGTATGATAAATGTCCATTTGTATGTTTGTATCATACTGAAGGCACGTTTAAGGCATCTGTGAATTTTTAGTTGGAATTTTTAGCGCCTCCTGTCGGACAGAACATAATTTTAACTCTGGCTGCCCGCCAGAATTGTGTACATACATATGTACATATATCCAGGCCCTAAGGTGTTAAGCAATGGAGCGGTTAACCGCTGTGGGCAGCAAGCTGCTTAGCAAGACGTTGAAGGGGGCAATTTATATACACACTTGTACTCAATTCATTCATTACAGTAGCTCTTAAAGCAGATTGCCTTATCGCAACTGTTGCCCGCTGGGAACTGAGAAAGCTTCAATTATACGCTAACTTCTGATATTTTGATTTATCGACACTTGTTGGTTGAGACAAAGCATTTCTTTGTTTAGCACAGAACACAACAAATTTTGATAAGGACGTGTGCCTCGTAAAATATTCATAGCAATAATATTGAAATAAAATAAATATATTTAACAATCTTGCCGCCCTATAAGAATTTTCCTTTTCTTAATGAAAGCCGGCGAATAACTTATAATGCTTTATTGCATCATAAACGATAATTAAATGGGGTAAATGGAGTCGCACTTGGACATACATACATAAATATGTACATACATACTATACATATTTCGCTTAGAAGCTACTGCACATTGAGCTCAAACTATAAATAATTGAAAATGTGCAACTCAATATCGCCTCATACATATGTACACACATACATACATATGTACATATGACTGTCAGCAACTTTGTCATGGTAAACACAGACTGACATATGTACATACATACACATACAGCTGCGGCCAAAAAAATAGTAGTGCTCTTTCTTTTACTATAACAGCTATTGTAAGTCATGTATTCAAATTTAAAAAATATATTTGGAAAGGTCATCTAAATTCCGTTTGAATGATGTATAACTTTCCTTAACCCATTAAGTACCCATTGAAATATTCGAGTTTTAAAAAAAGTCAATTTTCCAAACTTTTTTCCTCGATTTTTTCCAAAAAATGTTGGGATGCAAAAACATTCTTCAAACAATATTAGGAGTACTGCAAAAAAAAATTTTCAAAAATATTTTTGCTAGTATTTTTTATAATTTTTTGAAAATCCTAAAAAGGCACTTTTTGCATGAAAATGAGGAAAAATGGGTTAAAATGGTCATTTTTAGGATTTTCAAAAAATTATAAAAAATACTAGCAAAAATATTTTTGAAAATTTTTTTTTGCAGTCACTCCTAATATTGTTTGAAGAATGTTTTTGCATCCCAACATTTTTTGGAAAAAATCGAGGAAAAAAGTTTGGAAAAATTGACTTTTTTTAAAACTCGAATATTTCAATGGGTACTTAATGGGTTAAGGAAAGTTATACATCATTCAAACGGAATTTAGATGACCTTTCCAAATATATTTTTTAAATTTGAATACATGACTTACAATAGCTGTTATAGTAAAAGAAAGAGCACTACTATTTTTTTGGCCGCAGCTGTACAATATCGCACTAACGTATCGTTTTTAATTAAGTTTCAATTAATATGAAACGTTTTCGGTCTAAATTTTCACTTGCCTTGCAAAACACGATATGTGCTTTCAACTCAATAAGTAAATTAAAAAATAAAAATGAACATAAATAGGAATTTACATTAACCAACCACGAATTATACAAATAAATTTTAGTTTCTAAGCACGCACAAAAACTGAAAGCAACTGTAAACCAGTTTAACTTCAAATCAACTAAACACACCGTTGCCGCCTGTTAAAATGTAGTTGCTGCTTGGCGTCGACGTCGACAGCGACATTGACGCTGGCGTTGGCTTTTCGCTGGTCATTTTCGTGAGTAACTCTGGCTGGACATTAAACGTGTGGGTGTTGGTAGTGTCTGTGCCTTTGCAATATTCATGTATACATTTGTATGTGTCTGTGTGTGTGTTGTCGCGGTTTCATACACGCTAGAAGCGGGTGAGCCTTAATTACATTTCAACGAAGCAACAGCAATTTGTGTTTAATGCCAATAGCGATGTCGCCCCCATTGATGCACGCCCATGTTAATATCGCTACGACGACAACGGAGTTTCGTTAAATTTGTTTTGTTTTGTTTGTTTCTCGCTCTTCCGCGCTCTCGCTCTTTTGTGAGCTGAATATATGTGTGTGCGTGTGTCGGATGTGTTTTTTGGTAATTGTGTAAATTCATCTATTATATTTTGCGCTCATTCTTATCACATTTTTTGTTATAACTATCGGTAATAGAGATCACAATCATCTTTAATTTAAGGTTAAATGTGACGTATGCATTTGGTGTTTAATAGACGACACAAAAAAAGACAGTGTTCCAAATGATAAGAAACAAAACTGATAAGCTCGAGAAAAGAATATATTTAAATACCTAAAATCCAGGCAATCGGGTGACACATACATACATACATATGTATGCCCCACCCAGGCGTTGATAACTTGGGCAAACGTTACATAAGGAGGGCTTTCGACTCGAGCACTTTGATAATCGTATAAAATGCCGGAAAACTGTTATACTTAAGTTGTCTAGAGTGTAGAACACATTACAGTATTTCAATTTATAAGCAAGCGTATAATCGATCAGTAATAGGTCTAATCAGAATGATTGATTTGAGTGCTTGTGAGAATTTTATGAATAAGCCATAAATCATAATTCAAATGCAATTCATTGCTTCCCTCTTACTGTTGAGAGCTACTTGAGTATTGTTAATAAGAAAAGCCCAATATCCTAAAGAAATTCTTGATTAATGAAGGAAATCTGCAGGTCACATGATATTCGGATTGCATAAAATCAACTCTGTCTGTAACGCAACTGGTTAAAGTGTGAGCAGTGCTCACCCAATATGCTCGTTTACTCGCACTCAAACTGCTGACTAATGTGCGTGACTGAGAGATACACACAGATACACACATAGATAAAACAGTAGCAAACAGTTCTCTCTCTTTCTCTCTCACGGGGCAGGTGGCGGGCGGTTGTCAGCTGGGAGTATTGACGTTGAAAATAGTCTTATGACAAGCTGGAGCAGCGAAAACAACTGAAGCTTCTCTCTGTGATCACGTGCAGTTTTTACATTAGAACACATCTTGGTAATTGTCATTTTGATACTCATTGCCAGACACATATGGATTTTAAATTGTCTCTTTATTCACTTGCACTGCGCAGCTTATTCTTTTTCAATTGAAGATCACCTTGAAGTCACACTCGAACTTGTACATTGTATGTACATATGTACAATATATATTATTGCGAATTAATCTGTCGCTTTTATCTTAGTTTATGACTTTATTGTTTTACTTGCGTTTGTTTTAACCTTTTTATTTGGCCGTTGTTGTTATTGCTTACCTTTGCAGCTTTGAGACAAATTTTTATACAAAAATTTCAAGATTCCCCAAGCGTACGTGCGTTAAATTTAGAACTTGTTTTGCCCGTTGCGCTTGTTTGTATAGGTTATTGAAACGATCTCGACGGAGCCAGAAAAGCGACGTCTGGTCAGCACCAGCGTTCACTTGCTTTTGAATCTAAGCATTCAGCTGCGACAAGCGAGTAGCTATTGGGAGCGCGCTCGCGATTCGCTCTCTCTCCATCCCTCTCTCTGTCTCTCTCTTACTAACTAGAGAAGACTCTCAGTGCCTTTGCAAGCGGCCTCCAAGCATGCTAAATACGTAAGTACGTATATTACCACATTCAAATGAATGATATATGTGTACATGTACTCGTATAAATATGCCCGATCAAGCTTTTCTCTTATCAAAAATCGTAATACAAAAGTCCAAGCCTCAAGTGGTATATTTGTATGTGCAAACACATGTATTTGGAATACATTTTTGTAGTTCTGCGAAAGACACTATCAATTATTATTAATAACGCTTCGAAGCCGTAATTCCCTGTGCTTGATAAGACACTTGATATTGATGATGTTATGATTTCGCTCTGTCAGTTTTATAAATCGCCTTAAATTTTCTTCAATTCTAAACAAATGGCGGTTCTTGGCAACAAAATACGTTAATTTTAAATTAAAAACAGTATTATTTTACCAGGGCTGATTTACTACAACTGTTGTGGCGGTATATCGATATATTTTGCTGACTGGTATCGAACTTGGACTTCGATTGCAGCACTAAGCAAATAACCTATAGAGAACCCATCCTATACAACTGAAATGTCACAGAAAAAATGCTTGCGAAGCGTCCACAGCGAAGTGTTACCGATCTGGCAATATTGTTCTAGTGGAATTTATAAGAGAAGCGATTTTATTTTTGAGGCCGATGCTCGCGAAACTAAGACATGTGAAATATGAAATACCCTCTACCCTTAAAACTTTTAATCCACATTATTTTATTCAAAACAACACCCTACATTTTTATAAATTCCACTCGAACAATATTGCCAGATCGGTAACACTTCGCTGTGGACGCTTCGCAAGCATTTTTTCTGTGACATTTCAGTTGTATAGGATGGGTTCTCTATAGGTTATTTGCTTAGTGATTGCAGTTAAGGTGAAAAGTTCGTATATGGCGCTCAATTTAAATAGATAATTAAATTAACTTTTCCAAAACATGAAATAGGATAAATATTTGGGACACAAACTTATATATTTAGAATATTACGATATACTCACAATACAAATTATCACTTTTATATACTCTATTCACTTTTTTATCATTTAATTTCTGTTATTTTCAGGTCGATTTGTTCTGTTTTTGTTGCGAGTAGCTGACATGGTGATCGAATCGTTCAGTATAAATAGGGGGCTCCAAAATAAGGGGACTCAAATGAATGAACGAACAACAACAAATGATCTACTGAACTATATGACCTACAATCGCTTGTTCTTTTGATTGATGAGTAGCTTAATCGAACTTGTTCTTAACGATTCGATAAGTTGACTGCAGACAGCTGTTGAATTGAGGAACAAAGTAAATATCAAACTTTTGCAAGTCGAAGAAACCGTCAATATGTCCTATGGAGGATACACCCAACTGCCCAGCGGCAGCATTGATCACGAGCATCGTCAGCAGCAGGTGGTTGCCAACACCTATAATGTCCTTCAGAGTACTTCGCAAAGTATAGCGAGGTCCACCCAAGTCGCACTGCAGACGGAAAATATAGGGGCTGAGGTAAGTACATATATATATATGTATGTTTATGTATACATAAATAAAGTTTACTCATATTCCATATGCAGGTACTCGGCGAATTGGGCGAGCAAAGGGAATCTCTGCTGCGGACCACACGCAGACTGGAAGATGCCGACCAGGAGTTGTCCAAATCGCGGGTCATCATCCGCAAATTGCGCCATGAAGTGCTGTACAACAGAATCGTTTTGATTTTAATAATCATTCTGGAATTGGGTATACTCATTGGCCTGCTGGTTTTAAAGTTTGCTCATCTATAAAGTGGAGTTCCATTTATTTGAATGATTTTATTCCAAAGTTGCCCTGTATTCGGTATTAGGAGTGGATATGGGACTTTTATTATTAAGTATATTTTGTATCTAACATCAATATTAAACCCATGCCTTAGACATGTAGAGTTAAGTTACTATAAATCGTATGATATATGATATTAATAAAAACACAGCTAAAATGGTCGAATTTGTCAACCTCTTATCTACATACTATTTCACATTTAGTATATGTAGTAATAACAATGATAATATGCATATTATATATGTATGTCAGTAAGTATATATACCAGGAATATTTGGCATAAAGCAAGATTCATGTTATGTATGTTTATGTATAAAATACTTGATATCCGATGGTTTAAGTTAATAATACAAACTTCGGTCGATTTTATAATAACAACAACTAAACGCCGATGATGTGTTCGAGAGATATTCGCTTTCATGTGCTTGTTATTTGTGGTATTTGGGAACGTTGCTATAGATAATCATCTCAACGTTTTAGTAATTTTCAATTATCCTTTGGTAAGACTATGGACCAGCCAAACACGCGTCGATCGAAGCCGCACGAGAACAAATCACAATTCAGGAGAGGCTCCTCTGCCCAGGCAACGGAGCTGACCATTCGACGATGCCCCTGGCGACTGGTGCGCGGCAATCGCGCCACACGCTGTCCATTCAAATCGAAGAGGCGAATCTGACGATTATCGTGCGGTATGGCTATAATTCCACCGCTAGACACGGCTAAGCGGTTAACAGATGAATCTGTCCTTATGGTGGCCAGAGCTGAGCGCATGTTTCGTAGCTCCCATACTTTAATAGTACGATCATCCGACCCGGAGACAACTTTGTCGTCGCGCGCAAAGACACTGGACGTGACTGTCTCGGTGTGACCCTGAAAGACGGATACGGCGGGAATCGAATCGCGGAAGTCCCACAAGCGGAAGGTGGTGTCACGTGAGGAGGTCACAACCAGACGTTGTGTTGGATGTGCCGACACATGGGTAAGCTCGTGATCGTGGCCAGTGAGGGGCTGCAGCGGCTGTGCCGTCTCCACATCCCACAGTATCGCAGTGCGATCCCAACTGCCAGTGATTATCTGGTCCATGCTGGACAGCCAATCTGCAGCGACAATGACGGAAAGGTGGCCTCCCGGCCCAGAGAACTCGCAGAGCGGTGTTCGCAACGCATCAACTCGATCCCGATCCTCGGGCTGTCCGTCACTGTCGTCAAGCTCTTCCTCGGATGAGTGTCCCTTTCTACAAAGGATTGAATAATTAAGTGCGCCAGCTTGTTAACTGTTAGATACTTACTTGGGCACCTCCCAGTTGACGGCGGCCTGCCAAATGTGCGCAGTGCCATCGCCACTGCCGGTCAGCACGAGATCCCGGTGCTGATGGAACTTGATGGAGTTTACTGAGCCGGCGTGTCCTTGGTACTGTAGCAAGCATCGTCCACTCTCTATGCCCCAAATGCAGGCGGTGTGATCCGCGGACGCTGTACCAATAATGGGCTGTCCCACCTTGGCGTCTACTTGCCATATACCATCTTTGTGGCCGCTAAATTCCCGCACCACAGAGCTGACCACTGTCTGAGCCTTGAAGCTGGACACAATGCGACTGGTCTGTGCTTTGATCTTGTTACTGGCCTTCACCTTGCTACCGCCGGTGGCACTGCTCAGCTTTGCCTTGAGGCTCTTGTGTGTGCTGGAAGCGGCGGCCAGCAAACTGGCCCCGATCTCATCGCCCAGCGGTGCGGAGGGTGTGGCGGGCGTGGCAGCCAACGAGGCGCCTCCGCTGCCTGTGGCGACAAGCGCAGAGCCAGAAACTCCACCCGCTACGGAACGCTGTTCGTATGGCGTCAGCGATTCTTTTGTACTTGCTGTGGCATTCTCGAGCTTATCTTGAACTGCAAGAAAAGTAAACAAACGTTTGAAGTCGTTGTTATCACATTATTTGTGCAAGTTATCTCACGATTTAGGTTCTCCAAATACAGCTGCTCGAATTCCTTTTCGATTTGGGCAAACAGGAAATGCAGGCGTGCCCGATAAGGCGCATCCTCGGGTATGATGGAAATGTCCTCGGTGAGACTTGTTAGCCGCGCTTTTGCTGCTGCCGTTGACTTCATTGTGTGTGCTGTTGTTGTTGTTGTTGTTGTTGTTCTTTTTGCTGTTGCTATTTCTGTTTCTGTTTTGTGTATTATGTTTACGCACGCCTACCAACAAATTCTTTTTCCGACTTCCGCAACAGTGCGTTTTCCGTCTCCTGTGTCGCTGCAAGCAATCCAATTAGTGGATAGTTTTAGTGGTAGACATTCGAACTTTATTGATCCAATTCCATTATTAGTATTTGTATTTGTGGTGCATGAATATTTTTTTCTTCTTTTCGATTTTATGGCTTGCAGTGTTGGAAAACCCCTATTCGCGAAAAGCAATCATTCGCCACACTGCACACAAAACCAGCTGAATGAATACATTGAAAAAATAATCAGCTGTTTTGATTAACCGATATGTGTGTCGGAAGGCACACTAGATACCCACTGCCTGTCTGTATATAATTTTAAAATGTAAAATTATATAAATGTTTTTAAATTGAAATAAATATAACAAAATAGGTTTAATAAATAGATATACATTATATTTTAACAATTTAGCTGTGATTGAATGCATTTAAAAACGAATTTAATAGGCTGGGCGAAAAATCTGACTTACGCTACTCACATACGGGTTAAAGTTTGTTTTTATATACAGTCGGTCAGGTTTTTCTTCTGACAAAATAAAGAATTTTAAACATTTTATTTAGCAAAAATAAAATACGTATTTTATGGCTCTTGGCATAAGTTTTCAAATTAAATAATGAGATCCATCGAGTTGAACTACTTTTAATGATAATAAACGACTCCGTGGATTACATCTTTGTCAAAACAATTACTTGACATACTGTTGTACATTTTTTGGCCACATAGCTGACGCTAACTGACAAGCAAATAAACAATAAACTTTGAAACTCTAACTGGATAGATATTAAGATAAATATATTAGGACAATTGAAAATGCGAAAAACATGGGTAAAACGCGAAAATATTTACTTCAAGCCGTTCTACAAAGATAAGTCGAAAATGTTAATGCTGTTAATATTTTTGGTTGGAATCTCGTTCATTGCCTATCAGGTTGGTAATCAATTTCGTGGAGTACGCGTGTAAATCATTTTCTAAAATCATAATTAATAATAGGCCTTCTCGCTGAATCAGTTGCCCAGCGTGCAGCAGCTGAGGCGCAAGCACAAACAAATGATGCAGTCCCTGGGCAGCAAACAACGCGACGTGGACGACTTTGACGGCGGAGGGGGAGACGGAGTCGGATTTGGTGTTGGTGCTGGTGTGAATGCCGCTGTAACTGCCGCTCAGGATGCAGACGCTATTAAGATAATACGGTAAGTTAAACTGAAAAGAGTTTGCCAAGTCATATGATAATAAAACATGTTCCTTTTGCAGAGGCACACGTCTATTTGACTATGATGCGTACAAACCCAATTACAGAGGGAATTTCAAGTGTCTGGATGGATCGAAGGAGATTCCGTTTGACCATGTCAACGACAACTATTGCGACTGTGAGGCCGATGGCAGCGATGAGCCAAGTACGAATGCCTGTGCCACTGGTCGCTTCTATTGCAAATACCAAAAAAGGCATTTCACTGGACGGGGGCTGGACGTCTGGGTGTGGACGTCTCGGGTGAACGACAATGTGTGTGATTGTTGTGACGGCAGCGACGAGTGGACGACGCATCCCAAATGCCAAAACAGTTGTGCGTAGTTCTGGGACATGCTTAGCAGGATCACCCACAACAACGACTCTTGTAGATAACTATCTTACTCACATCTCAAGGAAGATTAATCCAATAATGTCGGAAAGTCTGTAAAGCGCATCACAAGCGATATTTTCTAGAATATTTAATATGTATTTGCATAAAATTACGATATTGTAATTTATTTCCATACCACTTAAGTAGATCTAATAAATAAATATGTAAACAATGGATATTCCCTTTGAAATTAATTAAGAACACAGTTTGAATTGAATTTAATTTCTTTTTATTACCAGACTCACATAAATCAGTAGCCTGTTATACAGTGAACTCTATATTACTATAATTAAGAAGATTCATAGCACAATTTAATGCTCTTATCAACATAAGCATTCAATGTGTCTTCAATTTGTTTTTGGTTTTAAAATTCTTTCAAGCCGAACATTGTTTTTCTGACAATTTTGAACTGCAAATTCTACAAAGGTACGAAACTGTTATCGTATTAATATAGCCATATTTTTTGAGTATGTAATCACTATGTATTTGTTTAGTCAGCTGCTCGCCGGTCGTTTATCTGTTGTATAAGTATGTGATAGATAGGGAATTAACGGTGTGTTATTAAGGAACGTTTTTGTAATGTAAAAATTGTTTCTTTTATTTTATTTTCATTGAGATGGGGGGCTGCTTTCAATTTTGCAGTATAAAGGAAAACTACGTACACAATACATAGAGCAAATCGATTTTGTCATCTTACAAAATTCATTAAATAAAGTACATTAAAGGCATTACATTTAAGGTTTCTTTATGTTTTTTTTTATAAGCCTATATGTTGTATGGGTTTTGAACTTAAATTATGCTTACTTAATGCTAAGTAATACTTAATCAGAGTTTTTGTTATGTTTTCTATGCTGAATATTGTTTGGATGCTTGCGGCTCTGTTTTATGTGATTATAGTTTTTAAATAACTTTTATCTTATTTAAATTCATCGAACGAAACGTATAAATGTGTTGGCAATGCGTATACATTTTAAATAAATAGATGGAAGTGGACAGATTGTATATTAGACGAAAATAAACAATTAAAAAAAAATTAAATATTATTGCACTGACGAGATGTTGCTTCAGCTTCAATTTTAGCCAATTAAATACATAAATTAAGGGATATTTGATGACAGAATACAAAAAAAAAAGAAAATAAATAAATAGTTTGGACATTAAACATAAAATTACGAAAAATTTACAATTCGACCTTTAAACAATTGACATACGAAAGGGGAAAGCATGTACACACATACATACATATGTAGAGTTTGTTTGCAGAGAATTGAGTAGAGAAACTTAAGCTACTCTTATACGAAATTAGTTTGCATAAAATGTATGTATAGGTAATTAATAATTAGGTGTACAAGTCTAACGGCAAAGCGTATAATACAATTTTTGTAGTTTGCGTTTCGAGCGACACTGATGATGATTGTGCGAATGATTTGGCTGATGGTGGTGATGGTGATGTCTATGTGAGTGCGAGTGTGAGTGCTGGTGTGATTGTTGTTGCTGTTGCTGTGTGTGCTGTGACTGATAGTGGGGGCGTGACGAACTGTGTTGTTGTTGTTGCATATGGCTTTGATGATGATTATTTACAAGGCTCGCCGAGGCAGTCGAGACAGACGAGACAGCCGCGGCCGATGTTGATGCAGCACTCAGAGCCACCGCTGAGGATATCAGTGCCGCGGCTAAGCGAGAAGACGCCGACGACGACGAAGCGACATCCGTGGAGAGCAGCAGTTGTTGTTGTTGTTGCAGTTGTTGCTGCTGCTGACGTTGCTGACGCAGCTGCTGCAGCTGTAGTCGCTTAGCTGCGGCGGCGCCTTTGCGCATCGCATGCAAACGCCGCCTATGATGATGAGGATGCAGTTGAAGCTGTCACTTTGCCTCTTCGCTGGCATCCAGCAGATTGTTGCTACTGCTGCCGGCACCATTATTGGTGGCAACATTTGCCTGCTCATTATTTGCCCCATGTTGCTGCAGCTGCTGTTGGTTGAGTGAATGGACATGTTGACAGAATGCTTGAAGCACCTCAAAGTGTGTCATTAGATTAGCCGGTTGATTATCGTAGTGCAGATGTCGGGTAATCGGAGCATTCAATCGCCGCAACATTTCCGTGAATAGCTTCTCCTCCTTGCGTATCCAGGGCCGCCGGTCGTCCTGCACCTGATAAGGTGTGAGGTGCACATGTATGTTCATGCCTAAATAATAAGCATAATTAATATACACATCTCATTTCATATTAAGCACTACGAACCCATTCGTGTTAGAGTCTCTAGTAGACTTCGTGATGTGATCCAAGTGTTCTTTTGGCCACCGTGTCCACCATCCAGCCAGTACATGTCTGTTATGCGTGAGAGCAGTCGGCACATGCTGCTGTCGTCCGGCGTCAGGGTTTTCAAATAATGAAACTCGTAGATAAACTGCAAGGATAGACAACAATGGGCATAAGGAACGGAATGAGTATCAAGTAATTCTTCTAGCTGCTTCGACAGAGACAAGATTTGTTAGCGATTTTTACACCAAATGTGACTCACTTGATTGAGCACGACGCAGCCCTTGCTAAAGCCAATTAGCACCAGCTTGGACTTGTCCAGATTGAGATTCTCTCGCCACCACAGCGGGTTGTTGTCAGATTGCTGTGGTGTTGGCGGTCGCAGCTGCTGTGGTTGAGTTGGAAGTGTTGGTTGCGCTGCGGCACAATCGTTGCTATTGTTGGTGCTGTTGTTGCAGTGTTCCACGTTGTTCGTCGTTGCTGTTGCTGTTGTCGTTGACGTTGCCTTTGCAGTTGGTTGTTGTTGTTGCTGTTGGTTGTTCGACTCCTGATGGCTATTGACGGCAGCATCTTTGTTGTTGCCATTATTAGCGTTGGCTACATTATTTATTGGTTCAGCAGTCTCCGTGGCTCCAGCGGAGACAATGGGAAATATAACAGCGCCATCTGCGTCCACGGTAACATTCTCCTGCACCTGCAGTATGTCAATGTCCATTTCCTGACTGTTGTCGCCCGCCGTCGATGGGGCTGAAGTAGACTCCGAGGTCACCGCGGCGTTGGAGAGCGTCAACGCAGCGGCGGCAGCAGCAGCGGCAACAGCAGCAGCAGCAGCAGCTGCCTGCGCCGCCTGATCGAGTATCTCGTTCTCGGGTATTGAGATCAGGCGTTGCGACAGATTCTGCAGCAGTCTGTGAAGAACAAGTCATTATAATTTGTATCTATATCATTTTATTCTTCACTCTACTCACTTTTCTAAATGTTGCAACGCATGGTTCATGGGAGTATGATCCGGAACACCAGCGTTATTGCCGCGCACAAAATTATCAAAGCAGCTAAAGGTCTTGAATTCCATGCTGAAATGGGAAGAGTTGAGAAATAAGTTAAGGATAGATTTATTTATATATGTATATTTAGGGCAACTTACCGAACCGGCCGTATGACTATGATGTGGGAACGTGGAAATGCTTCGCGTAACAATATCGCCGAGTTCTCCAGATTGTACTTCATGTAACCGCGACTGTCCCGGTTCGTTTCCATGCTCTCTGGAAAGTCCTGCACATCGCCGCCAAAGTAAATGATCGCCTTGGAGTCCTCCACATGTTGCGACTGCTGCCGTACAATTGGCGGACAGTAGACAATGTCGTTGGCGCGATTCTGGAAACCGGCCACGGAGAAGATGCGAAACGGACCGGCCGATGTGCTTGGCGTGCATAAACGCTCCCCGCTGCTGCCGCCAAGCATGCCCTCAAAGTTACGTATCCGCTCTTGCAGTTGCAGAAATTGATCAATGGTGAGCTGGGGGATCGGGATCGGGAGTAAGCATCATTACATAGAAGAGAGTCCTGCCTAAAACACACTACATAAACACACAGTTATATACACACACACACACACACACTCGCACACACACTCCTAGTAATAGTCATTCTCATATTGATCGCGTGGATCACCACAGCAGCCGACGAAACGCAGTCGCGTATCCTCGACGCACAGCTTGGTGTCCTCCTTCATCTCCTTGAGCTTGACGCGCACCTCCTCGCGCATTAGATTGCGGCACATGGCCACCAGGCCCATGCCCAGCAGCATGTAGATGAAGTTAATGGCCAGCTTTGAGTGCTGATCGGTGATCCGTTGCAGCTCGGACACCTCATTGGGATCGGCGGCAATGTCTTCGCGCAGCTTGTGCGTTGCCGCGTCCACGTCGGCGGCCGTTGTCAACGAGGCGCCCGGCACAAAGTCGCCAAATCCGATCTTACACAGCGATGTCATGCAGAAGTAGAAGCTGTTCAGGAAACTCCACTTCTCCCAGTTGGCGAACATGATGGTGCCCGTCAGCACGTAGAATATGATGACCCACAGACACGCTGTGGAGGGCACAATGATCTTCTTGCGCAGCGTTAGAGTGCCCAGACTGCCGTTCTCCAGGGCCTCCAGTCTGGCATCGTAGTTGCGCTCCTGGGTACAGTCGTGCATGGAGCGGTACAGGAACTTGAAGGAGCGCGCCAGGACACGACCCATGTTGAGAAAGTACAGAATATAGAGGGGTATGCCGAACGTGGCATATATGACTGTGAATCCCTTGCCCCAGGGCGTACGTGGCACCATGTTGCCATAGCCAATCATTGTGATCACCGACAGGCAGAACATCAGAGCCGCCGGGAAGCTCCACATCTGCGCCGGACTGCGTCCCACATATCCACTCTTGATGATTTGGGCAATCTGTGCCTGATACTCCCTCAGCACGGCATTCGTTTCGTTCACCCACAGCGGCTTCTCTAGAAGATTATGCTCCTCCGTGATATTCCATAGTTTCTGCGAGCAATTCTGCCGCAGTTCCAACACATGTGCCGACGTTGTATCCACATACTCCCGCTCAATCTGCATGAAGGCCAAGGCTCCAAAGATGGCATAGACAACGATTAGGGCGCCCACGCCCACCTGCGTGCACATGAACGTGACAAAGTTCCGGCAGCATCTCTTGACCCGTTTCCTTGGCTGATTGCTGGCCATTGACGAGACGGTGGATGCTTCAATGCCGCCGATGCCGATGCCTCTGCCGACGCCGAGCATCTGTGGCGAGCTGCGTTGAAATTTATTGGACATTTTTGGGCGACGCGTAACTCAAGCATTTACATAGTTATATAACTTTAAATGTTTCATTAATTTGATTCAGTTTATGCGGATTGATAGTGTAAGATACAAAATGTATCTTTCTTATACAGTCAGTATATGTGGTGATTTTCCAAATATCAGCCAATCCTCTCGTGCCCGATTTCGTAGTGTTTGTAGACCTGCTTTCAAATCAGCACAAATGCTATAAATAAATCGCACGCACTGCCCATACTACAACAACAACATTTCCCGTTAACGAGCTCTCTAACGATCTTCCCTCTTTGAGATAGATGCGCTCACCGCGGCCGCCAAAATTGAACTGTTTGTGCTGCTCCAAAAACTATTTCTCTTGGGCAGCGACGATACAAATACATACATATGTATAAGCGAGAGTACATACAACAACATTACTAGGGTTCAAATATTTATTTTTGGATATCATAGTATTTGAATTTTAATTTATGAACTATGGCAACAAAGCCGCATCGAACAATTTAAATAAAGAAACAATTGCTGTTTATGCTTATTTTCAGTCTTGGAAACATTTTTGATATTTTGATTAATGTTTTGAGTTTTCACATAGTGTAAATAAAAATTGGCACAATTTATTTATACATTTGTATCTGCACACACACACACATACAGAAACAGTAGCAGCGACGTCGCGTCTGGTGCAGCAGCAGAGACAAAAACAACGTGGAAGCAAAACAAAGTGTATGTAAATATAAACAAAGAATAAAAAACGTAAAAGAGAGCAAAAAAAAAAGGAAAAAAACAACAACAAGATTGAAATAAACAGCGGCGTCACAGTGTGTACTGACCCAAAACGGAACGTGTCCCGTTGCGCAGAAGAATTGCATTTTACTCCACGCACCAAATTTTTTGTGGAGACCTATTTAATTTCACTTTCGCATCTGCACTTGCATAACACGCCTCCCTTGCAGTTTTTAAGGGTCGTTAACATTCTGCTTAGCCGGTTTAACCTGTACGCGTACAGGTCGACAACAGACAACAGATACACAACAAGAAGAGGCAGAAGATCAATGAATGCGCAATGAAAACGGGTCAGTGGCGGTGGGTTGCGGTAGGCGAGAAACTGCATATTACGTGGGAGTCTTTAGGGGTGTTCCTTCAGTGGCCAGTTGTTATACGGGGGAGGGAGGGCGGTGCATTGGCGCTTTTGCAGCGACTGCCGACACCCGCTCCCGCTGCCGCTCCTTTGGCGCAGTCCCGCAGCTCACAATGACCCTGAAGATGTGTAACGCAGGGCCAGTGCCAAGCGCAGCAGTTGTAGTGTAGTAGCATAAAACAGCAGCTCTGAGGGGTGAAATGCGTAGCGAAGAGATGGATTTTTTCAATACACACACTCACACATACACACACTTCTTCAGTCGCACACAAATACACACGCACATATATTTCACAAATTGTATGCAAAATTTTCAGCGCACCGCGCGAATTTCGCAATGGTTGAACAATTTGTTGTTCTCCATGTACTTACGCCGTTTTTTGTTTTAATTTGTTGCTATAATTTGTTTAGTTGTAAAAATATTCCCGCGTCTTTTGCTTCTATCCCGTTTTCTTTTATCTCTACGTCTGTATTTTTAATTTCGTATTTTTACATTGATATTTTCGCTCATAGCCAATATGGGCACACAATTCCTCTTGAAAATACCGAAACTGGTCACTTTGGTGTCAGTGTGACCGTCAAGCAATTAAACAAAATACTGAAAATACCAACAAGTTCACGAGTGGCAGACCTTTATTTAACGCAGTGGCAACCCTCAAAATTTGTGTGTACCACTCTTTGTCTAACGGATTAACAGCATTTGAAATTCAAAAATTAAAAGACAAATGTTTAGAGTGAAGAATTATTTATTACCAACTTAGTAGGTTTTCACAATTGTATAGCATATAAATAGAGAATTAAATCCATAAAAGTTCCATGTTAAAATTGTTTATTTATCGATTAAAAGAAGTGACATTAAATTATTCTCTATATTTTATATTATTCGAACAAAGGAGCTAATCCAGTCTAGTTGATTTCGCTCTAAAGATATATACTTACTATGTTATTAGACATACTTACATATACATGCTGAAAATAAAAAGTACTTTGAAACTTTCCCCCGACCCTAACGATTTGAATTGTGCTTCCAACTGGGATTGGGTGATAAATACCAAAATCTAGTGGCATTCATGAAACAATGTTATTAATAATAATCATAAATTTTATTTGGTTTTATTTGTTTTTTTTTTTGTTTGACATAAAAATGCAGCTAGTGATTTATAGTTTTGATTGGATTTGAATAAATTTGTAATATGCAAATGCTTAAACTCGTAAGCATATTATGTATTCGTATGTATGTATATGTGGATTGATTTGTTTTTATTTGTAGACGACCAAACAATTATTTTGATTATAATATTTTCCTTTGGTGTTATTATATTACATACATATGTACATAGCATATGCATGTTGGTTTTGAGCATCATTATTATAAATTTTATTTATTTTTATTAAATTATAAAGTGTAGAGTTGAATACCGATTACATCAAATATGTGTTATGTTTGGTACAAGTTTATAAATAAACTCATTGCCCATATTATGGTTTTTAGCATCTTTGTGTGATTATTCAATGACTGCAGATATAATGCATTTTATTTATAAAAATACTTCAGGATCCAGTTAGTTCAATGCATACAGAAAGAAGTGCCCGAATAAAGGTTAATCCTTTGGCTGTGTGTGTTTGTATGTTTAGATTTAAAATTTTTAGTATAACTATAATGAATTGTTTTGTTTTTTTAATATAATTTCATATTTATTACATTTTTGGTACATAAATCTGTGTGTTGTGGTTTAATTTTTCTTAAAATTTTGTGCTGCTGCTGTAGAAATTGCTCCAATTGTGTAGCTTTTATGCGAATTTAAGCTGAATAGTTTTAAAACTAAATAAAATTATAATCATATAGTTGTATATAATTTGTTGTATATATTTTTATATATACATATACACATACATAACTTAAAACAGTGCACGAAACTAAATAAAAGTAATAGCAGTAAACTATAAACTAAGAAATTATTTTATACATTTTGTGCTTTGGACCGAAATATAACAATTTTGATAATTACTTAGTTAACAAAGATAATTAAAAGGCAAGCAACATAAATGATCAAATATAATTATAATATGTATGTATGGGTAACAATATTTCGATGTTGCCTTTCCCTAATTATATTTGTTTTTTAATTTTTTTTTCAAGTTTTCAAGTTTTGTGCCGAAAATATCACATTGTTTTTTTTTTGTTTGCCTTGTTTTTGTTTTAGGGTTTTGTTTAATTTTTAATCATTTTGCCATTATTAATTTGAATAAGTGCCAAACATAATTTTGCTTATCACAAAATGTTTAAAATTAATTACTTAACTCAAGGAAATTTAATCATAATAATTTTTTTCAAATGATCTGATGAATTCTGATTAGAGTAATTATAGCATTAATTACTTACATAATACAAAGTTTTTAAATTTCAAATTTGTTTTTGAATCAAAGCGACTTTTAATATTTACTTTATTTAGCAACGTTTGATATGAAATATTTGAATTGAATTTGTATATTTAAAGTTTTACACAATTTTTTTTTTATTTTTATTGGTTTTTTATAATTGTATTTCTATAAATATATAAGCAAGCTTATTATTAAAGTTTAACAAAAATTGTGAGGTGGTTCAAGTGGTTCGCATTTAGTCTAAAAACTTACAACTTATCAAGAACTTTAGCCATACAAAAAAAAACTAAAAAACACATTTACACGCCAACTAAGAATCTAAGAAACAAACAGTAAAAATGATTTGCCATTTACTTATATGCATGTGTGTGTGTGTGTGTGTGTGTGTGTGTGTGTGTATGTATGTATGTGCATTTTGCATTTAAATTAAAATAATTTCTATGTACTTGTAATTGTGTTTATAAAGACAATTCATTAAAATTAAGCAATCCATCAACAATAAAACTGAAATGCATCTGAGGTATATCAAAATTTCTTCATAGTTCTTTGAGTAATGTGTGTCTACTCTTTGCAAAAATTATAATAACGTATAGTAAGTAAAATTAATCAAATTATATATAGACTAATGTGACATTATAAATGAGTAGTACGATTAGGTGACTTTGACTTTCGGATCAGTTTTAAAATGATCCGTGCCGTTAAACCCAGCTTTGTTTTGTTTAACATTTAGATTTAGTTAACGCTTAAACGCTTTACATTTATGTATGTAGTATATAGTATTCATCATATATTATCATTAATTATATAAGCATATGTGTAAATTTTAGATTTAGATTAGGAAACAACACGCAGAAACCTTTAAAGTTGTTTTTTTTTAGTAAGATTTTACATCAATTCTAAAGTGTGTTTTTCATTTCAAGTAATCGAAACCATTTTCAAGTTAGATCTCAATTCATATTTCATATTTCTGTCTCAAATTGTTTTCACTCGTTACATTGTTGTTAGGAAAAAATTGTTATAACTAGCCATTTAAATGGTATGTACTAAGTATATACGTAGTATATGTAGTTATATATATGTATATATTATGTACTTGTAAATATATGTATGTATGCCTGCTGTATTATAGTGTATATATTGTTTTGTTTTTAGCATCTTCGGTTCTATATATTTTGGGTTATTGCTTGAGGCGTTTTAAATCATTCATTCATTCATTCCAAGCGGAAAATGTACAAGCTACTTTGGAGGCGACTAAATGCAAAGAATTATAGTAAGGATCCGTTAAACTATTTAGATATCGATATCGATGGATGTACATAGGACTCCGAGGCAAATAACTTACACGTTAGTAGGAAAAGTTTGCGAGCTAAACGCTTAGTAAATCTTTTGCCAGTTTTTAATCATATTTGAATATGTTTTTCATATATATTGTAGTTGTTGTTTCTGATGGGATTGTTGTTGTTGTTGCTGTTGTTGTTGTTTGTCCTTTATATCGAGGAGTTCAGCTTGAGCAGTCGATCTGGGTGCTTGACGCGCAGATGCGAGCGCAATGTGTCGATCCGACTGTAGGTGGCCGGGCAATAGGGGCACATGGATCGCTGGGCGGTGTGGGAGTGAAAGTGATGCCAGCGGTTGGTTACCTCCTTGCCGCAGGAGCGGCAGCGCCACATGGTGCCAGGATCGCGGGACGGCGTGAACATATTGTGGTAGGACATGGTGTGATGTGAGTTGTGACCGGTGCTCGTCGGTGTACTCGATCCGCCCAAGGCGGCCGCCTGCGCCTGATTATACCCATGGGCGGGGGGCGTGCCCCCGGCGCTGTTATGGCCATTGCCAGCGGCGCGTATATAATGCAGCGGATGGTACTCGTTCTTCAAAGCCGCCGACAGGTGCATGCCGAAGGGCGGCGGCGGGGGCGAGGCCGACGATGAGGTCGAGAGCGGTGTCGAGAGATGGTGACGAATTGAGGCGCCTGTTGCGAGAACGAGAAAGAGAAGAACAGACACACAACAGCCCGTCGAGCGGGACGAAAATCAGCCCAGAGAAATAGATCTTATTGTTGTTTTTTTTTTGTTTTTGTTTTTGAATTTGGTATTTTTGTATGATAAGGAGAAAGATAGATAGAGATAGTGAGAGAGAGAGAGGAGTGACAGACAGAGATAGATAGACATAAGGTAAAAAAAATATTGTATATAGAGTAGTTTGATTTTGTGAGGCAAAATAATATTGTCAAAGGCGGAGTAATACAAACTAAAGTTGCGTAACAAACTAATGGCTAAAAAATAGATACTAATAAATAAAAGGAAACAACAAAAAGTAACAAAAACAATATATATATATATATATATATATGTAATACATATATAGTATGTATGTATATGGATGTTGGCTAACTACGATCAAGCAACTTAATCAACAAATTATGCGAATAAAATACAAACAGATTCACATAGATCATATAAGACTATAAGTATATAAAAGAAACTAACTAATAATAAATATGTATTTAGATAACTAAGAAAATAACTAAATAACAAATCAATATTAACTGGAGAACATGGGGAACTATTTTTGACTTTTTTTTTAATTTAATTAAATTCTCAGATTTGAATTCCCTTTACATTCAAGCGTGCAAGTTTTTGTTTTTTTTAGTTGTAAACACAATAATAATTTATAAATTGCAGCTCTCTCTCTTATCAAATAATATCAATAATAAATATATAAGTATGCATATAATTCTATAAAATGCCTCCGTTGGATTTGCTCACGTTTTTGCTGAATTTGTTCAAGTTCAGTTTGATTTCATATCTTTTTTTATGCTTATAAATGATATTAGTCACAAATCAGCTGCATCAAATTATGATTAGGTAACAGTACATTGAGGTGTATACAGTTTATATATATAGTATATTTAAGTTTTCAGCACAAATGTGAACACGATTGACCTGATGACAATACAAGTAAAAGGTTGTGTGCGTGTGTGAGAAAATAAATAATAAAATACTTTAGTTTTTTTGGGTGTAACTCATTTGTGCGAAGAATCATTTGATTTTGTTCATTGTTTCTTTTTGATTTTAATTAAACTAAACTAAGCTCAAAATAAAACCTAAAATGGAAATAAAATGTATAATAATCATACATAAAATATAAGTATGTATAAATATATATATATGTATATATAAATTAAATAAATAATTATAAAAGTTAAAGGTAAAAAACAGGAAATTGGGCCGAGGTTTGAAAATTGTACACACATATGTGTATATGTTATGAGTATATGTATGTGTCTATGTTATGGTGTGTGTGTCTGTATGTGTGTAATTTTATATATATGTATGTATTTACGATCGTATTTATTGTTTTCTAACAATGGGCACCCCCTAAGTCTTTGGAAGCACAATTCAAAGCGTACAACTCAGAAAGAAAGAAAAAGTGATCACCGTTTGGTTTTTTTGGTTCCATAAAATTCAATTTATTAGCATTTAAAATTTGTAATTTTAAATTTTTGTAACTTTTAATTTGTGTGTCGATTGATTTGCCTGTTCTTCAGTTTTCAGTTATTTTTGTATTATTATATTTATTATATTTTATTCGTTTCTTTTTTGTTGTTGAAATTAATATAACGCTGGCATTATGGATAGAATGTTTATTTAAAATATTTTAAAATATATGTGTAATCATATATAATAAATTGTAACAAATGCTGCAATTTGCTTAGCGTTAATTAAACTGATTTTTTAATTGTTGTTGTTGTTTTGTTTTTTTTTATAAATAAAACTAAAATTATTTGTATTGCGTTTTATTAATACAAGTTATATTAATACTTATGAACTAAGATTACATTGAAACTAGTTAAAAGTTTATAACTTTTCATATCGAACTGCAACAAATGCGCTAAAATTACTCGGCTGTTAAATTAGTTTATAAAAAATAAACAATTGTTGGTGTTTTTGTATTTTTTTTTTAAAGTCTTCTTGGGATTAAGCAAAATAATAAATATGCATTTGGAGAGGTTCAAAGGTAAGGGAGGATTTAATGTTTAATATGTGCGATTGTGTTTTTTGCTTTTTATTATGTTATTTTATGACAATTAAGTATTTGAAATAGACACAGAAATGTAGCGAAAAGTTATATTTATTATTTACTAACTGCACAATACAAGTACTCGTATGTAATGAGTACTTTCGGTATATATACTATTTAGATATATAGATCATATATGTGGGAAATTTACTATATATCAGATGCATACAACATATGTCCATATTCATAGTAATAGTGATATGCTAACATTCGTTTCAATGTTTCTATATTATTATTTGTATTTTAATTAATCGTAATTCAAATGGTTCGCTATTGAAATACCATACACCTTCCTTCCCACTTCCACTTTAACTTTCATTCCCCAATTTTTCCATATTCCACTTTCATTTCTTCACTTAAACAAAAACTAGTCATATTGCACATACATAAGTTCAAAAGCTGTCTACTGTTCAGGGGTCTCTGTCGGGGTTTTTGGGGTCAACTTTGCATTTAAAGTATATTTGGATTTAGCACCATTTTGCATACCACAAATTAGATATCGTCGATATTCTTTTGTTTTGTTTTTGTTTTTTTAATAATTAACATAATTTCATTTTGTAATGTGTGTAGTTTAGTTTAACTATAGTTATCACATCATATATAGATAAATTTCATGTTGTTTAACAAAGCAGAGTTAAAAGTATAAAACATTAAACAAACATTAAGTCGGGGCAGTATCTGATGTTGCATTAATTACTAAACATTTCATGTTACAAATTAAAAATTAGAACAAATAAATAGTATCAATATTAATATTATTAACTCTTGAACTCTTAATTTCTTTTTTTCTTATTTTTTAATATATTTTCATTGTTTTTTCTATATTTTTTTAGGCAATTTATGTGCGCACCAGGTTGAGTTCAACTTGAAAAACAAAGTGGCAACAAATAAAATAAATGTACAACAACAAATAAAAGATTTACAGAAATACTACTTATAGTGAAGAAAGTTGTAAAAAATATATATATTTATAATATAAGTATAAGTATAAGTAAAGTATATACAGTGGCTTACAAAAAAATGCTGCAAAATTAATATTAATATTAAAATATAGCTAAATTAGAGATGATGTATGTGTGTAGACTGGATAACAAAACGCACCCTTTTAGCCCTATCCCGACACTCACATGCATTAACAGATTACAGATTGTTGGACGAGTATATAAGATGGTTTTGGTTATAAGGATGTGGTTACTGTTCATACTATAATACAGGGTTTTTGTTGAGGTTGAAGACGCGGGAGAGGGTTAAAATAATCAATCAATTACACTCAAAACACTCACTCAGTTACACGCGTGTATGTTATAAATAAATTAACATTTTATATTGTTTTTTTTTTACACATTTATGCATGTATATGTTTGTATATTAAGTTATTTAAATAATTAATAATAGGGCATCGTATGCATGTCTTCTTCCAAGTTTAACATTAAAACGCACAAATTTTGTACATAATAAATATTCTCAAATTTATATTACTCGTATATTATATGTATTATATTGTATATTATGTATGCTGCAACTGTTCTAAAGGTAAGTTAATTTTATATAGAGATATTGTTTGTTATACTATTTTACAAGTGGTGTTATGTTTAACATGAGTACTACTACATTTAGAAAAGAATTAAAACCTTAGCTGCACTGAAATCTCACTTGTTTTAAATATGTCTTAGAAGTTTTGTGCCTTTTTTCCATAAATTTAATTTTAATAAATTTTATAAATTTATTTTAGATAGTTTTTGTATGTGTGTGAGTGTGTGTGTATTGAGTGTGTGCATTTGTGTGAGTGTGTGCATATTATTATTGATAAATGCAGCAACAAAACAGGTGCAAACAGTGCAGCCAATTCAATTGGCACAATACTTGCCCCACAGTTTTGGCACCAACAGCAATATATTTAAATATCTAACAATTAAAATAATGTACTGTTTAAATTTAATATTTCTGTATTTAGTATGAATGCTTGTATTTTATTTAGCTGTTCGAAATTTTCTACATAGTATTTTGTTGCCTTCAATCTCCACAAGTCCTCTGGTTGCTGCCTTGGAAACCCTTTTGCTTGCCTACTACAATATTGTATTTTATTTGTTTATAATTCTTTTTTTAGTTTAAGTTGTTTGTGTATGTTTGAAACTGCAACATATGAATCCAGTTGAAACCATGAATCGTACACAGGTCAGCTTTTGATTCCATTTACATTATTTCTTAATTCTTTTCCATTCCATATATTTATATTTTGTTTGGCTGCTCCCCTATATAATTGACAAATAAATTTGGCTTACCATAATATTTTGCAATGCATGGTCAACATTAAAGATTTCATTCAGTTAATTCATTATACATATTTATGCTTAGTCTGAGTATCAATCGGTTGCCTTGTTGCCTTTCATATTGTTGTTGTTGTTGCTGTTGTTGTTGTTGTTGTTGCTGATTTGTTGCCACTGTTTTATGGTGACAGCTGCCTGGTGAAGCTTCTAGGATTGTTAGCATAACTGTTATAATTATTAATATTATTAGCATTAGCATTAGCATTAGCATTACTATTAGTAGCAGAAGTTGTAGTAGTTGAAATAGTAGTAGATATAGTAGCTTCCATTTGATTGGCATTTGTTGTATTGTTGTTGTTGCTGTTGTTGCTATTGCACATGGTTTCGAGGGCAACATGTTCATTGCTGGCAACACCGCAGGTTGTTAGCTGCTTCAGTTGGGCCATGTAGTGATTAAAGCTCTGCCGCATACAGTTCTCCACATCCCGTGGCTCCTCCTCTAACTCATTGTCGCTCTCATCAATGACAATTGTTTGTGTTTGAGGCCGATGTTGCTCCCTTTGCTGCTGTTGTTGCAGCAATCTCATGTTGCCGTTGTTGGGTGTTGATTGCGGTTTGATCTCATAATTTTGTTGATAATAGTTGCGTGCATAGAAATTGAAGGGCTGTACCCTAAAATGTTGCTGTTGTTGCTGCTGCTGTTGGTGTCGCTGATATTGTTGTTGTTGCTGCTGCTGCTGTTGGTAGTTGGTGGCAAAGTGCGGCGATTGCTTAATGGACGACTCGTCCAGACTCCATGCACTGTAATTCCAGGACATGTACTGGTTGTATCATTCGCTTGTTGCATTGTGTTGCTGCTGCTGGTGATGCTGTGGCTGCAACTGTTGGTGCAGCATATGCTGTTGTGCCAATGCGTGGGCATGTTGCTGCAACTGCTGTTGCTGCGATTGCTGTTGCTGTTGTTGTTGCGACTGCTGATGCTGTTGCTGCTGCTGCTGTTGTTGCTGCTGCTGCTGCTGATGTTGTTGCTGTTGCGCGGCTGTAAAAGCAGCAGCAGCTGCCGCTGCCATTGCCGCCTGTGAAGCGGCCGCTAGCTGTGTCGCTGTGGGCGTGGCCGCGCCCACCGTCGTGGCTGAGGCGGACATTAGGTTGTCGAACTTGCGGGTGTCCGGGTTGTACATGGGGTGCTTGAACTTGCAGTGCGTGCGCAGGTTGTCGCTGCGCGTGTAGGTGGCGCGGCACAGGGGGCACTCGAAGCGGCCGGGGAAGTGGACGTGGTAGTGGTTGCGTATGTGCGTCACGACCTTGCCGCACAGCTTGCAGCGATGCAGGTTGCAGCCACCGGAGAGGCGCTCAAACGTTAGCCTCATGTGCCAGGCCTTCGAGCCTTCGATTGCATAATCGTATTTTGTAATTGTTTTTTGAATTTTGAATTCAATTTGCATTTGTATTTAAAATGTATGGCATTATTTATATTTTTGTTTTCATTTTGATTCGGTTTTGGTTTGGTTTGGTTTGGTTTGTTCGTTCAAACGCGTAAAGAAAAAAGAAGAGAAAAACAATGTTGTTGTTGGTGATTCACAGAAACAGAAAAATCATTTTATAATTATTCTTAAGCTGTATTCAATTGCATTTTTATTTTGTTTTGGTTTAGCATTTTCTAGTTTGCAATTGTTGCCCTTCTTATTAGCATTGCCAATGGATATATTTAGTGAAATTACGATAATTTGTACTAAACGTATACGTGTATGTAATTCAATTCCATATATTTGTCTGGATTTTAGTAAATAGTAGGTAGTATAGTATGTACTGAAAACTCAAGTGTGTGTTGCTTGGGGGAACCATGAGAGGTGGTGGTGGGAACTTGATTTAAATTAAATAAGTAAAGGAATGTTTATTATCTTTAGAATATTCACGCAAAATTTTGTTACACCCAAAAAAAAAAAAAGAATGGATATCGAAATAAATATGTAATTGGTTAAGTAATTTGAATAAATTTGGGAATATGTTGACACAACACGAGAAGGGAAAATTAAATATATATATATTAAATTAAGTAAAAGTAATTAAATTGAAGGGTTTGGCAAATGATATTTGCTTAACAAATATTATACTTTAATAATATTATTTACAATAATCAGTATTTATAAGACGAAAGTCGATTAACAATATGCTATGATGGCATTTCAGGTGCTGATACTTTGAAGAACCCAAACCAAATTATGTACGAGTATGTAAACGATTATATATGCGATGAACAGTTTTTAGTTTAGTATTTTTTTTCTTTTTATATGCCGATTTGTTTATTTTTCATAGAGTATAAGTATATAGAAAATAACTAAATATTTATAGTTGATTGAATGGTTTAATAAATGATGAATGTGTGTTTGTTGGTTGGTTGGTTGGTTGGTAGTTTTTGTGGTTTTACTGACTGTTAAATTAATTATAATTGTTTTGATTTGGTTTTGTTCTGGTTTATGTTTGTTGTAAAGGCCAAAAAACCGCATTAGTTTCAAGATGTTGTACAGGTATATATAGGACTGTTTGTTTTGGGGATGCTAAGTGTATGAATGTACAAGGGGTAACACAGGTAGGGCCAGAATTCACGGGATTTTTTTTGATATAATCACGGCGATGATGTGGTAAGAAATTATAAAAAGTGTATAATAAATATTTATGTATATTAAAAACAAGAGTAACAGCATCAATGAGAGGGAGAGAGTGAGAGCAGAGCCAAACATTGGGCCAATTAATTATTTTGTATGATTAGCACATCGATATCGAACATATTTTCAACACCCCTCCTGCCTGCTGCATACAAATAATGAAAAAAAAGTCTAATAAGATCCTTTCAAAAAACAGAGCGAGAAAGACAGTGACAGAGAGAAAGAGACGGAGAGTTAGAAAGTGAATGAATAAGAGCAAGTGTTTCAAAAAATAAATATATATAAGTAAAGTATAAACATTTTCAATCGTTTTGGCCAATTCCTGTTTTTTTCCAGTAATTTTATAAAAATTTTAAATTTTCGTTGTATAGCATTTAAAAATATAGAAAACACATTAATAAATCAATACGTAACTTAGACATTTATGCATTAAATATGTATATATGTATATTTATAACTAATGAAACGTATCTAAATCATACTGATTACTCGTAACTTGAGGTTATTGCTTAAGAAGAGCTTAGAAAATGAAACTTACCGTAAGTAGAAAGTGCGCTTGTAGTTTTAATATTTTAATTTTTAATTGAAATTGATTTAGTTGATTTATTTTGTTTTATAATTTGGGTTAAGTTGGTTGATCTTGTTGTTAGTTTAGTACCTAGGGGCAATAGTTGTGATATTTCAATTTTATTTTTAATTGATTTAATGAAAAGAACTGGAATTTGATTTGAAAGAGATTTATTAAGTAAAGTTAAAGATGTTAAGTAAAGTTCTGTATTTTTTTTTTCTTTTTGGTGTTTTTGTTTATCTTTTTATATAGAGTTAGAGTTGCATAATTTGATTTGTTTTGTTTTCAACTACGACTAACTGTAAATACAATGCAATTAATTTGCATTAATCTGTGTAATTATTATTATTGCTGATTATTATAATATGGCTTCTTTAGCAAAACCACTTTTCAAATATTGACGAAATCAATAATTTTATTAAATATGCAACTAATGGACTTCGGTGGGTGTTTTGCCAAAGATACGAGTACAATCATGAATAGAGCGAATAATTTCAGTGCATCTCTTTATAAGATCAGATCATTTTGCTTTCTTTATATGTCTGTATATATAATTTTGAAAGTGCTCAAGGGGCCCATTTAAACTGGCACTTCACAGATGCAATTGAAATTAGACGCTTTAAAAGATTTTTTGTAACAATTTTCTTAAATTTTGTTGCTGTTATTGTTGTTGTTGGCTACAAATGACACAATGACACAAACTCTATGAATAATTAAGAATATTTTTAAAATAGTTTTGTTCTTAAGTTTTCTGAAAGTATTTATATATATGTATTGTTTATGAAATCGTTTTGATCTCTATTGCTTTTTGTTTTCATTTTTCTTTTGCTTTTCCAAAGTTTCAGCTACTCATTAGTCTCGTTTGTTGCTTGCCTCACTCGTTGCATCTTTTGTTTAAAATTAATCATATTTTTTCTTATTTTTTGGACGTCAAAATTGCATTTCTCAATATGTTTATTTAAGTGTGTAAATATAAGAAACACGCTAATATGGCACATAATAAAATATATTAGTTAAAACTCACTACAGCACATGTTAAGTGTTGAAAATCTGAATCTAATAACAATAAAGTAAAAAATCGAAATTAGATAAATAAGAAGACAAATAATTCAACTGGAAACGCAAGTTGTGGAATTCTAATGTAATACTTTTCAATGTTTGCTCTTAAGTACTGGTCTCGGTATGCGGTATTTTCGGCTAACAGTTATTCTCCGTTGTATTCAAGTACCATATTTTGAATTGTTTTGTAAAAAGCATCTAAAGGTTATATGTATGTTATGTAAGTAACAATAATAATAAAAGTCTTTTAAATCAACTACAAGAGTACAATACATATTTTGATTTATCTAAAATCTGTCGAATACCTTCATTGTTTCAATATTAAATTACGTATTTAGTTTTTATATAATTATAATTGTGATTAGATTTTAAATTGAAAACCTTTTGTTTTGGGATTCGATTTGATTTGTTTTGATTTGTTTAACTTTGTTAGTCCTGTCTTTAAGTAATTTGCGGTGAGCACTGAAGAAACTCTTGGAAACTCTTAGGGAGCTAAGTTAAGTTAAGTATATAAGTTATGTATACGTATAACTGGATGCTGATCTCAGAAATTGTCGATTACTTTGTGGGGTAAGTCGCTGAGGCTAACTACGATATCTAGAGAAGTGATCACATATGTACATAATGACTGAAGAAGCGATCCTTGATGTCCGCATGCTTGATCTTGCAATGGGCCTTCATGTTATCCCGCCGTGTGAACTTCTGGCCGCACACGGGACACTCGTGACTCTGGGGCCTGTGGATGTTGGCGTGGTGCCAGCGATTCGACACGATCTTGTTGCAGCTGACACAACGGTAGAGAGTCGGCAGCGTGCCCGACAGTTGCACGAAGAGTGTCGAATAGTCGATGTTGTGATCCCGACGATTTGCCGCTGCGGCAGCGGCAGCAGCTGCCGCCGCCGAGGTGCTGCTCCCCGAGGCGCTCGACGAGCTCGGCTGGGGCGAGAGGGGAGCGACGACGACGGCGGCGGGCTGATAGTGCGGCGAGGGGTGCGAGGGGTGGGGCGGCGGCGGGTGGTGGGCGTGGTGGGCATAACTGTGCGCCAGCTCCAGCTGTTGTTGTTGCTGCTGCGGTGAGTAGCTCAGATGCTGCGACTGCTGATCCCGATAGCTACTGCTCCCGGATGTGGGCGTGGGCGTAGGTGTGGGCGTGGCTGTCGGTGAGTAGGCAACTTCGGCGACTTCAGCCACAATGGCGCTACTGTGCCGGCCCAGATTCAATGCCGTTTGCGGCGCTGTTGCCACTTGATGATGCAGACTCGGATGCGGATGCGGATGCAGATGCGTATGGGGATGGGAATGAGGATGTGGATGCAGATGATGATGATGCTGCTGCTGGCGACTGCAGCGTATGGCGCGCATATTTCGCTCCTTGCACTTGTACTCGCAAGTATAGTTGTTATCCATGTAAATCTCCGATTGGGGCACATCCTCATCGTGCGGTGCATAGATGATGGCCCGCCTATATTTGGGCGTGGCATGATAGGCAAGAGCAGCCGCTGCTGCTGCCGCCGTTGCCGCCGCCTCGCCCTCATCCTCCTCCTCCTCCATATCCTGATCATCCAAATCGTTGACGTTGAGGGTAACAGTGACATCAGGATCAGCAACGACGAGTGTAGTTTCGGGATCGGGATCGGTGTCTGCCTCGTGCTTGCGGGCACTGTTAAAACATTTAACGCGACCTGCAAACATTTGCGTTTTCGTATTATGCGTTATCACTGTGGGGGAATGGCGATAGTTTGAGGCAGCTGCCCGTTTTTTGTTTTTTTGTGGTGATTCTTTTTAAGAGGATTGCCGAGTGCGTCATGTGGCAAGTGGCATTTGGCTATGCGACCATGGAATGCAATGCCAGGCCGTGGGATGCGCGCTCTCGTTTACATTCCATGCGCACAGTGGGCTCTGGCCAATTGGTATTGTAATGAACTTAAAGGTGTGCGGAATTCAGCAACTTGGCAGTCGGAAGGTTGTGAAACAAAACTCGCATATTTTATATGGCAGTATATATGTGTATGGTTGGTATGTGTAGCAGGTATTATAAGGTAGATTATACATAAATATATGTATATATATATATATTGTATTGTAGTATGTACGAGTATTTAGGTATGCAAACGAATGGAACAACAGACAGCTACTTGAATTATTTCTTAGTTTTGGAACTGTTTGGAAAAGTTCATATTTCATTTCATTTAGTATGTGTACGTTTTTGGCATATATTGTTTATAAGGTAGAACAAAACAAGAAAATATCATATTAAATCAAATGCATTGACAGTGGAGCTAGGAATAAAGCTGGCTGGCTAGCTGGATTTTGTACGGGAGTTTTCTAAGGCTTTAAAATTATATAAAAATATTTCTCTTTTGATCAACGAAACAAAATTAAATTTTAAATAATGAAAACATGTGTTTGTTTTGTAGCATCTTAATGTAATTGGCACATTTTGTGATTATCTAAAATTAAATTAATAATTAACACAAATTAAGGTCGGCCTTAAAGCTAAGGATTCATTTGGTTTGGCTTGGCAGGTTTCATATGGACATTAGAGGCTCTATAAAAACAATTCAGCTATATAATATTATGTATGTAGTATATTGCATAATGGCATATAAGGAAAATAACAGTGTAAACAAATCAAAATGTTAACTCATACATATGTTTGTGTCATTTGTGAACATTTACATTTTATAATACAATTTCTTTTTCTTTTTTCTTTTTTTTTTTTCGTTTATCATATCTTTCAGATATTTCAATTGGTCTTTCATTTAAGTACTTCAATGTTGCAACAAATTTTCAGCAGTATTTAAAATATATATTTTTTTTAGTTTGATTTTGTTACAAATTTGTATTTTGTATTCCGTTTTGAGCCCTTTAAAGCAAATTCCAGTTCTTGACATGACCTAAGTGGGAGAATAGCTTGCAAATAGTTTGGTGCGAGGATTTGTTAAGGTACGATTTTCATGTAATTTTTGCGCAATGTCGAGCCAATGTGCACGGCAATATCCTTGAATTCGCCGTTAGCGGTGTGCACGGCGTTTTTGCTTAGAATTGGTAAGACCGTAAGACTAATATCTCACACACAGATACACACAGATAAAAACGCATACACACACACACACACATACACTCATATTGATATATATGAATAAAGAGGCGAAAATATATTTTGAAAAACATTTAGTAGATTGACAAACCAATTAAAAAACAGACAATCATTTACATCTCGTTAAACAGTGTGGCAAATAAATTGAGCTCACATTAAATTATGTATGCAGCAAGAGGTTAGTGTAAATATTCAACAGAAAAATTATATAGAAACTGAATGAATTTTGAAGCTGTGGCGTTTTTTTTTTTTTTTTTTTTTGGTTTACTTTTGTTTGTCATACCGAAAATATATTTAGATTTATGTTGTTTTAATTTTTTTGAATTACACAAAGTTATTGAATTTGGTTTGGTTTACGTATTCGATTTTCTTAGACAATAAGTTGCAACATTAAAGACGAAAATAGAGTTTAAAACGTTTAGGGGATTCTTGAAGTTTAGCAGAGTTATGAACAAGTAATGAAAACGAGTTTTTCAAAAACATTATATTTTAAAAATAAACAACGCTCTTAAACGGCTTCAAAAACAAAATCAATTAACTTAAGAAAAATAAAAGCTTCATAAAAGTATGATTTTTTGTAGGTTTGATGAAGATATCATATTAACAGTTCTTTAGATTGTTAAAATGTTAAGTGTTTATAAAACTTGTGTATGTCTTTGTCTGTGTGTGTGTGTGTTTTATACTTTTATCAAAATGTTACTATGAGCCAATTTTCTTGAACTGAACAAAATCGTGAGTGTCAGCGGAGGCATTTCCTATATAAGTTTAACTATGTGTTATAAGAAAAAATAATAATAATAGTAATAATAATGATGATAAAAACTGAACTAATGTCTTAAGTAGCGAGTAAATGAGAGATCGAATGAGAGAAATAATTAAAAATAATATAAGACTATATTAAGACATAGATGTAGATGTAAATAAATAATAATAGTAATCATAATAAATGTAATAATAGTGAGGGCGTGTGTGTATGCGTCATAATCATGCAACATGCGGCAACATACAAACTAAACCGTAACTATAAATTTACGATTACGATTACGATTACGATACGTGAGCTAAATATATACTATATATATAGAAATAACCATATACGAGTAATACAAAATAATGATGGCAATAGTATACGACAAACAGCAAAATAATTAAATACATATGAATGAAAATATATATATGAAATATATATATTTTTTTAAAATATATAATAACTAATTGGTAGGAGAGGTGTTGATCTGTTGCGCTAGCAAGTGGCATTTATCTCATACGAGAGCTATGTTTATTTATCTTCTTTTATTTTTTATTGTTTTTGCTTAAGAGTTATCATTCAAAACGCCATTAAAAGATACATACAGAAATTAAGTAGATAAATACATAATTACAAAAGCATAAAAGGTAAAAAATAGGTGGGTAAAATAAACTTGTGTGTACTAGGGTATAAAAATAAGTACACACAGTATAGACTTGTTTTTCAACGCATGAAGGAAGGTGTCCGGACGGGTTGAAAGGCCCTTGAGCTGATTTTAAAGTATTTGGGATTGGTTTCGGGTCGGTTTTGGGATTTATTGTAAGTGGGTATTATGGGTACGATCAAATGCATGCAGGATATTTTGGGGATTTAACATAAACCGAATCACTTTTATACATTGCACTCGAAATCGATCCCTAAAGAAACACATACTATATATAATCGTGGGATCTATTCAAGTTCAATATATACAAGTATTCGTGCACTCTAATGCTTTGACTACAGGACAGATTGCTGGGATAGTTAAGAACGGGTTATACGGAAAATTACGCTAAAAAACTCGTTACGTTTTTATTTTATTTTACAATTTTTGGGTATTTAATTTCTACAAGATTTTTATGGTTCTTCGTTCCGCTCGGACTCAGACAAAGAAAACAAAAACTAAAGATTTGTACAGAAATCAAAAGCTAATTAAATTTTTGTTGTTTTTTTCATATCATATGGATATCTTTTAGTTTCGAGTGCATTACGCTTCAAAGCACAGAAAGAGATATATGTATATAAAAAAATATAAAAACAAAGAACATATTGTATGGGTATAGATAGATGGAAGTACTCACCGTCAATGTTGTCCGTCTGATCGAGTGGCAACTGTTTGGCGTCGTTGTGTTCCTCCCGCGCGTCCGCCGCCTGCAGCGCGTGCTGTGTGAGAAGCGTCGACATGTCCTCGGCATGCATTTTCAGAGCAGCGGCGCTCTATGTATTTGTGATGATGGGTGTGACAGTGTAGACAGATAGACAGAGCAGGAAATAGAGAGAGCGAGAGAGAGAGAGAAGGGGGGAAGAGCGAGAAAAAGATGTTTGACAATTGTAATATTCAGTTATTGAGATTTAAAGGCAGAAGTTTTATTTTCTCAATTTGCAAAATGCTTCAAGCTGCTTAAACTCTAATTACAAAAGCTACTAACGCTAAGCCTAATACTAATCCTGAGCAAGTGCATCATGTGTGTTTAAGTGTGTGTGTTAAGAGTGCCTTCAAGTGCTGTCCTCGCCCACATTGATGGTGATTATATCCGGCGGTGTTTGTCGCTTTGATGTGGTTGTTGTGGTGCTGGTGGTGCTGGGTTTGGATTTGGCGGTGCTGCTACTGGTCGCCAAGGATGCCACATGGACCTGCTCCTGCAGCTCACGCTCGTAGCAGAGACGATGCGACTTGCACTTGTTGTGGTGATTGACAATCTCAAGTCGAAAGTTGGAATTGCCCTCGACGAACGAGGTGCGTATGTCGGCCAACTCGGGGCTCCATTTGCGGCAATGCTTGCAGTACATCGTATTGGCCAACTCGTCGTACTGCAGCCAATCGAACTGATATAGCCAATTGGCCCGAAAGCGTCCGCTTTTCCTTGATCCGCTGCTACCACTATTGGCAGTTGCTGGTGGCCCCAACAATTGTTTTGGCTCAAAGCTGCGTTGCTGTTGTTGTTGCTGCTGCTGTTGTTGTTGTTGTTGCTGTTGTTGTTGTTGTAGCAGACGTTGCACGGTGCTGTCGAGCGTTTCCTGCTGATATTGAAAGTGCAGACTCTTGAGTTGCGCCTCCACCGCCTGTTGCAACAACATCTGATGCATTGACGCCGATCCAGAGCTCGATTTGCTGCCTGAAAACGCGTCTGTGTCTTTTGGTTTGGGCTACGCGACCACCGAGCATTGGATAATTGACAAAAAAACAAAAACAAAACAAACAAAAATTGGGAAATGAACTTAAGAAAAAAATGTGGCAAAACAAATCTACTGAATAGAAGGAAGGATTTTTCGCTGTTGTTGTCAAATTGTTGAGATTTTTTCTTTTTCTTGGCCGATATATTCCATTTCGAGATATTCCGAAGAATTCCGAGAAATCTATGAAACAAACCAAAACTAAACAACCAATCCTTCGTTCTATGCCCCGTTTGCTTTACCCGCTTTTTTTTCTTAAATTTTACAAAAAAACAACAACATTAATTCGTTAGCAGCTTTTTTTTTTTTTTGGTATTAATAAACCTTTCTCTTGAAGCATTTTGCAATTGGCTTAAAGTACATATGTATGTGTATGTTTGTTATTAAAAAGATAAACAATCAAGGCTGCAGTTTTTGCATTAAACAACAAAAATCAATACTAAAAACAACAACAGAAAATTACGAAAATTACGAGTATGGATGTAATTGGAACCATCGCACCGGTCCAAAAGAAAAAACCTTAACAATTAACTTAGCAAACTAAACGCAATAACTAAATTTTAGTAGTAATCGATTGTCGATTTGTTTTGTACTCGGGAAAGTTATCTTTTATTTTTTTGAGGGGGAGTTTGGGCTTCACTTACCGGCAAGTATTCGGGAGGCAGCCCCACGTGATGCTCGCGATGTTGCTGTTGTTGCTGCTGTGCATCCATTAGCTCCTGCTTAATACTTAGCGACTGACTGAGACCGCTCAGCGCACTGGCCGCGCCCACATTGCCACCGCCCAGATGGCCGACCGTCATCGATAGCGGCGAATCTCGTCGACCGCCGCCCGCATCCTCCGACTCAGATGTGCTGCCTCCTGTTTTTGGCACAGGACTCGACTTGAAATTGCTGTGTGCACTCGCCTAAAAATATCGTATTTTTAAAAATATATTATTAACGTACACTTTCTTTTGCTAAACGTATCACTTAAGTGATATACAATAGTATGTGCTCTTATCAATGCATAGAAGTTATAAAAAGCGACGCCAATTGCTCCGTTTGAGAGCGGCGCGTGCCAACTATTGTGATAACACACACTTACACACACACACAAATTTACAAATATGATCTATGATCACAGAGAGTTGATAGAACCGAACTCTTCCGAGTTCTAAGTTTCTTTTTTTGGCCATGTCATGTGAGCGAAACTGAAGTCCTATCGTAAGTGTCAAACATAAATGCTGATTTAACTGCTGTCAACTAGTTTCAGCTGATAAGCAACGGCAATTGGCAGCATGATAGACCACTTTGTACACCCTACAATAATAAACTAAATATGGATATACCCTGCATCCATATCTTTTTAAGGATTGTAATTCGGTTTTAACACTCTCATGAAAACTAGACTTTATGAGAATATTTATACCCTCCAGATATTTCTCTAAAAAAGGAACCTTTTCTTCTAGCGAGTGCTTAAAAGAAAACAATTTTATTGAAATTTTTATAAGATTATTTAAAAAAAGCTCAATACCTATATCAAAAAATGTTTGCCGCCTTAAGTGCAGAACCATTAATCTGAAAAATTTTGTTGTTTTGTGCTGAGATATTTCAACTAAACTCTCGGATTGTGTATTTGGCATTGTCCCATACATGCAGAATAAACGTGTTTTAAATTTGTAACTATATCATTTAACTACCAAAGGCACAATAAATTAATATTTAAGGGTATCAAGACCTCGGATTGATAAATATAAGCATTCATTCTTGTAAGTTAGCCTCAAACTATTTATTTTTTATTTGATCTTTCTTTTCTTATTGATCTATTGGGTTTTTTCTGGGTTTTCTCTTAAACTTTGAGCACTCCACTTTTAATATAATTCAATTCAATTTAACTATTCTATCTTTTTAATTGTTTTTCAAATAACTTAATTGTAATTTGAAATGCATTTCTATAAATCTATTTAAATTCTTATAGTTATATTTCCCTCTGTCGATAAATAAGTACTTGGAATCGGGCTTACTAACCTGAGAGTCCTGCGCGTAGTGTCTGTCCTGTATGTGGGCCGCAATCGCATTATGGCTCGAGGACAGCGAGTTATCACAGTTGGATGATGAGTTCTTACGTCTGCGCTTACTACTACACAGCTGATCGACCGGCGTCGTCGAGAGTTCTCTATCCCGATCTCTGTCTCTGCTCTCATTGCGCTCTCTGTTGTTGTTGTTGCTGCTATTGTTGTTGTTGTTGTTGTTATTATTGTTGCTACTACTGCTGCTGCTGCTATTGTTGTTGTTGTTGTTATTGTTGTTGTTGTTGTTGTTGCTGCTGTTACTATTATTATTATCCTTAGTACTGTAGTCCAGCTGCAGCAACTCATCCCGACTATCAGCCCGCTCCAATGTTCCTCTATCGCTGCCCCGATCGCTGCACGCGTCGCCGCCGCGACTGTTGAGGGCATCGGCGCTGGCGCTTCTGTTGGCGCCGGCCGCCAAAGCGGCAGCCATGGCCGCTGCCGCGGCACTGGCGCTGCCCACGCTGGGAGATCGTTCGCCGGCGCTGGTTGTCAATCCCAGCGCAGCGACAGCGGCGTTAACATTGCCACCGGCGGCAGCGACCGCAGCAGCCGCTGCAGCAGCGGCCGCGGCGGCAGAGCTGCGTTCGCTCAGACTGAGGCTGCTGCTGCTGCGCTGCAGATCGTCGCGCAGGTCGCGTTCGCAGCGGGAGCGCAGCGAGTCGCGGGAATCGCGCACATCGGCGCCCAATCCCCCATAGCTGCTGGGACCGCGTCCAGTTGGCGAACTGGCGGCCGAGTCGCGCATCTTGTCGCAATCGGAACGATAGTTCAGATTGTTGTTGTCTGTGAGACCGCGCACCTGTAAATAAATGAAAGAAAAGCATTAACAACTTTTATTTATTTTAGTTGATATTTTCGATCAACTAACCTGCAGACTTTCGGCGGTTTTAAGAAACATGGGCAACGAGCTCTGGCCCACATTGACCTCGCCCTTGTACATGAAGTCGAGCAGGGAGCGCATCTCTGAGTATCTGACATCTTTCAAATAGATGATGGGATGTGGATGCTGATTCTGTAGGAAAATCGTCTCGAAATATGGACTGCAGGCTGACAGTATGGTTTGATGTGCCTGTAATATAAGTTTGAACTTTAGTATGCATCACATTCTATCAATTATCAAAAAATGTATCTCACCTTGACTGTTTCACCCTCACAGGCGAGAGTGACATCGCAGAGCGCCTCACGCTGCAGCAGTGAGGTGAGCACGCCGGTCAGATTTGTAGGATGATTGTTCCAGCGTAAACAGAATTGCTGGTCCATAGCTCCTTGTTCAGTGTTGTACCTGAAAGGTTCAATTGAAATTCATTAGAAAGATATTTATATTTAATGTTTAATTTAAATTTATATTATTTTAATCAAATCTTAAGATTTATATTCAGTATCCTATCAGTCCACATCATTTCAATGCAGTTTGTAATTAAAATAAATGTATTATATTTACAGAGATGTGAAAAATGTTGTTTATTCAGGAAAATTAAAAAAAAATACATCTTATAAATTATAACACGATCGTTTGTGTTAATTTCAAACAAACAAACATTTTGAGCATCTAATATGATAAATAACCATATTGTGTCACCATTTCAAATTCAACTACAATTCCTCATTCTTGTACGAGTAACAAGCTATTTGTTATCATGTCACCTGGCTCCAAGCAGACGTTGTGCTTATCAGTTCCCTAAAATTCGGAAGCGGAAATGGAAACGGAAGCACTTTCCTTTTTGCCTCGTTATCGTTATCGGCATTTCGATATGTCGCCAATAATAATAAACAACAAATGGTAATTTGTCATTAAACACAATTGTTTATGGCAATTTTGGGCGGATGCCCTGAAAGTTCTGATACCGTTAGCAGGGTCAAATTATTAATTGCATTTCCGCTTGCCGTGTCCTAAATCTCTCGCTCTCTCTCTCTCTCTCGCTCTCTCTATCTCTTTCGTTGCGTGTGCATTGATATGTCGAGTGTTAATTGCCATTTGTTGCCGCCATGTTTTGGCTGCTGGCATACTGTTAATTACTCGAGCAAACAGCCATGAAAATTTAGTTGTAAGCTGGGAGATTCCGAGGAATTTGTCATGACACCAAATGCAATGGCCTGGATAAGCTAATGTTAATTTATGATGCTTCCTGTCTGCACACATAATCACGCATGAAACATATTCTTTTCAGAGACAATTAATATATTTACTAGTTTATTTACATACTTATACATACACATAATAATTAGGGTACTTTTTTGTTCTTTAACAATTCGCTCTAATCTTAACTGCTTTTGGGCAAAGTTCTAGCGCATTATTAAAGGCGCGTGGAGGTGGGGCAAGTGCAATCCAAGCAATTGATAAGAATTACTTTTGCTTTTCTTTGCGCTTTGTATACGTTTTATTAAAAGAAAACAAAAACAAAAAGCAATCAACACTTGACGAGAGAGCGAGATCGCGCACTTAAGAGAGAGAGAGAGAGCTTTGCACAAAGCTTTTCGTAAGAGCAACGCGACGTGCGCAGCCTAACAAAATAAATAAACAAAACGTCAAAGAACTTTTTCGCAAATGTGTGTGACCATGGAGAGAGCGGCAGAGAGAGAGAGAGAGAGAGAGAGCGTGAGAGACAGAGAACAGTACTGCTGAGGGGGCGATCTCTCATGTGTGTGTGTGAACATAACAATAACAATAATAACGATTACAACTACATGCTCGCGTGTGCGTTAGCCTGTGCTTGTATGTATGTGTGTGTGTGTGTATATGGAGCCCGGCACTGTCGTAAGCGTTTTTTATTTGCTGCGTCGACGCCGACGCCAACGTCAACGACGCAATGTCTTTTTTTTATACTCGGTGCGGCATCTAAAATTTAATAGCACAAACAACTACATAATCGCACACACAACGGTACAAACGTACAGCGGGCATTAAACTATCTCACAGAGAACTTTCGCTTTCAGCCGAGTAAACTTTTGCAATAACTTTTGCTGTTAATTTTCTTCGCATTTTATTTATTTATTTTTTCCTTATACATTTTTCAATTTCTGCCAACGTTCTAAATTTACTGGGACAGACGATCACGCGGCTTTCATTTGGTATTACAATTTGATTGTCGTCTATATGTACATACATATGTCTGTATGTACATTTAAGTATAGAAATATATACAGTATACATTGTGTTTTTATATATTCCACACATTTCGCAATGCAAAATTAATTGTGCATTTATTTTAGAAACTTGAAATTAGATTTTTAGAAAATTTAAATATTTCAGATTATAGATAAATTAAATTATATAAATTATACAAATTATAAGGAAACAAACTCAACCTCATACCATTATTATCATTAATATTTGCTTAAAAATTGTAATTAATTACTTTAATTGTGTTTATTTGTAAATGTTGTAAGATTTCCAGTATCAAATTCAATTGAATTTCCTTTAAAATCAGCAGAACATACTTAAATTACACTAATAAAAAATATACAATCAATATCTGCGTGAAAACGGAACCTTAAAAAATGAGTTGTAAATTAATGGAATAAGATCTAATCAAAATAGTAATTTTACGAGCTTTTTTTATTTTAGAAATAAATATAGTTGCTTAATAGAATTGATTCATTATGACTTGTAAATAATATTAGTAACAAATTTAGCAAGCAATATCTCTATATAAAAGAGTACTCGTATCAAGCTAAAACACAAATATTTAAATGAAAAACAAAATAATATACAGTCGAACTTCCCTAACTCGAATCACCATTATCCAAGAAAAAAGTTAGAGTTAGGGAATTTTTTTTCTTTAGTTTTTTAAAAGAAACTACAAATGCATTCAATCATAAATACATTTCAAATTGCAAATTTTTCTTGCTATTTTCAACAAAAAAGGATTTCAGTTTGTTCATGACCTGTTAATATTCTCAAAAATTGGTTTCTTCGTTCTTTTGCTGTATCCAGAAGAAGTTCCCGGTTCAAATGTCATCATAATTAATATTTCATTTTTTAATATAATGAAAAATGTTTTTGCTGACATACCACATTTTTCAGAAACTTTAATTTATTTGGTCTACTTTCAAATTCCTTAACTACTAATAAGTTTGAATATTTCCTTAAACATTTTTAAACATTTTAGTACACTGAAAATCCTATAGCAATTTCACAAGCCTAAATAATTGTTGATGCAATATTCTATCATATTACATCACCATATGTTAATGTACATCAATATTACATATCCAAACGAGCCGGTAACAAAAGCATATAACAGAAACGAAAAAAAAAAATTCAAACTTTATTGGAGATTTTCAAGAAAAATTCGACTTACAGAAGCACGGGCCAATATTTTTGTTCGAGTTACGGAGAAATTCGACTTATGGAAGTTCGAGTTAGGGAAGCAGATTTGTATGAAATTTGCTCAGTAAATGCTATTGCCACTCGATTTTGTTCGTGTTAGTGAAAATTCGAGTTAGGGAAGTTCGAGTTAGGGAAGTTCGACTGTATATATATTGAAATAAAAAAAAAATCAATCGCAGCGCCGGCGCCCGCAGCGATAATCAAACGCGCAACATATTGAAATTTCGTTTTCATTGACGTAATTCGCAGTTTGCAGTTAGCAGTTTGTATTTTGCGATTGCAGTTTTCATTTTCACTTGCACTTTTAATGCAAATTTGCTGTGCATGCAAACCACACACAACACACACACACACACATACACAGATTAAATGATTTAATTAATGGGTGCAATGGCAGTAGAAACTTTTACTTTCAGCTGCTTACGTAAAATTGTTTAAAAATTATGTACGCTTATCAGACACAAAAACACTTGAGAACACACAAACCGAACAAAACGGAGAGGAGAGGAAAGGAGATCAGAACAGAGTAAAATTGTATACTTAGAATAGAAATATAGAACTGAAAGAGAAATACATTTTGAGTTGAGCTGTGCGATCAGTGAATTGCGCAATATGTTAAATATGTCCGCATTGTTTGTCAAGCAAACATTGCTGTAATTGGTTGGTTATTCGCCTGTTAACCGATTCTAACATTTCTTAACAGGGTTATGTTAATAACAGAACACCGCATTAACAGATTTTTTGTTGTTTACTATTTAGTTATCTAATTATGCAAATGGTTAATAAATAATTTTACATTGCTTATTTATTATACAATTTAACAGTTTCAATTATCAGATATTTTTTTGTGCGTTCTGAAACGCTATCTCAGTAATGTCATCTCTAGTGCAGATACAAATAGAGATGTGGATGAACAGCAATGTTTTGTCACGTGCCCGCCACATACATAACAACAGTACTAACTTAGATAATCAACGCTAACAACTCGCCACACACTCACACACACACACGCATGCTGAGCTCATTTGCCAACACACAACACAACACAACAAAACACAACACGCGTCCTACGCGGCGTATCAGCAATGGCCTTCAACTTTTAGTTAGCTGCGCCTTATCGTGCGGGACAGCGACGCGAGCAGCGACGTCGACAGCAGCCGTGGCAGCAGCAGCAGCAGCAGCAGCAAAGTTTGCTGCTGTAAAAGCCAAATAGTTTTTCAATTTACACGTTCTAAATTGGCATTCAGGCTGTCGGACGGGCGAGAGCCAAAGAGTATCTGAGAGATACACGAGCACTTGAAATGCCGCTGCGAGTGCCGGACTGCGATAATAATTATAAATACAAAGTAGTTTGTTGATATTTGTTGTTGCTGTTGTTGTTGTTGTTGCTGTTGCTCATTTTCAATTTGACTTTGTTTATCTTTGGCGTTAGAACTTTACATGTTGGCGTAGGTTTTTTGCGTTTGTCTTTAGCTGCTAATGTCGATGTTGTTGTTGTTGTTGTTATTGTCGTTTTACTTGTTATTAATGTTTTTCGTCTACGTTGTAAATTTACCGTTGAGTTCAACGGCCTAACACTGAAACGCGCGTGAGCGTTACAAACTGTTCGCCCACATGGCCAACACGCAAATCAATCAGCGAGATACACACACACACACAGATACTCGTCAAATAGATCATAAATTGATGTGTATGTATGTATGTATCTATTGGCATATTGGAAGTTTGCCCTTCAAGATCGAAAGCGGAGCACAAATCAACGCGAATTGCCAAAAAGATGCGCTAACGGAGATAAAAACAGAAAACAAATTTTATATTTTATATTTATTAATGCTCGCATAGATAGATACATAGATAGATAGATAGATACATGCAGAAGGTAAACGAGATCAAGATTAGCGCGTTTGAAGTTCACCTTGGCTCAATGGTCAAATGTGCAAAATGAATCAGCCGAAAGCCAAAAGCAAATTCATTTGAATAAGCCAAGTAGCAATAGGTTTGGCCCCAGCCTCAGTGAATTGTAAAAGATGAAGGTCAGCAGTTACAGATACTACAGCACACACATACTCGTATTCGCATCTAGTAGATACAGATACTTGGCAAAACTATGATTGATTAAGCGGCAAGAAAAGGTTAGTTTGGCTTTTGTCTTTGGGCCAGGGGTTTGGCCAGTTTTTTGTTATTTTTTTTTTTTCTAGCAAGGTTAAATGCAAGAGGTTACACTCCAGATGTAGGTCGACTACGAGTACTCTAAGTAAATAAATAAAATATATTATTGCTAAATATCATCAATTATATGCAATTTATTTATTTTTATAGCACTTTACACGGCACAACACACTCATAACTTAGCCAGTCTCACATTCACACTTGCCCACCCAGAGGCCAGAGAAAAGTGCAAGTGAATCGCCGAAAAAGATACGAGCTTGCACATTGCATTTGTCAGATACAAATGTGTTAATTGCGCAGTGCGTGTGCCAGGAATAGAACGCCCACACGCAACTGTTTAGACTCGTATCGTATCGTACTGAGGAGAGAATGAAATGGGCTAAATTAAAACAGCGCCAAATCGTTGGCGAAATCAGCGCAAAACTGTGTCGAGTGTCGTGTGGGCGATGCACAAAGAATAAAAAAGAATAAGTAAGAAGGAAAATAAAAACATCATAAACTACTGCTTAGTGCGAAATTGTGTAAAGTGCGACAACTGAAATTAGTTGACGTCGCATTGCAAGTTGCAACTAAATAGATATGTATATGAATGAGTATGTATTTACTAGTGATGTAAAGCCAAATTATGGATCAAGTTTTAAATCAATAATATTAAAATCATCAAAACAAAAATCAAGCAGTCGTTATATTGGCAATTAATATCGATATATGAGGTTATAAATTGAGTTACACAAAAAAGAAAATGTGTAGAAGAAAACGTAATTCATCATTTAAATACTAATTTTTAAACATGCACAAAGCACTTTCTGTGATTTTTTCAATTGCATTTCATTTGCATAATTCCTTACAAATTTAACGAATTATATATATTAATGATAATGATAAATAGAAAGACGTGAAAATTCAAATTATTGAAATAATAAAATCGTCAAAACAAACATCGAGTTGACGATATATCGTTAAAACTTATCGAATTAAAGTACTTGAAAATCGCTTCTACAGAAATTGAGTTCCCAATATTTCGATGTATTTCTTACATCACTAGTATATACTCGTAGATAAACGAGCCAGAGCCTGAGCCTGTGGCTTTCAATTGCTGCCCAGTTACAACGACGACGACGACGATGATGATGATGATGTCATGCACTGGACTCCAATGAATGGACGCCTCTCATTGGCTCCACTAAACCGATACAAAACACCAAATATGTACTGTTGTGTATCCAATGGTAAACCTCAAGCCACGTGACTCACACACTCGACAAATGGTTGGCCAGAAAGTGAGAAGGGCAGAAGGGAGCCTCTGTGTAATTATTACAGTTATGTCGCCCTCTTGTTCGTTGTAGTTGTGGGTGCCAAATGCCATAATCCGACTCTATATATGTACATATGTAGGAAGCGGGCAAGAAGGAAGCAAGTAAGGGGAACTTGTTGCCCCTATTATTTTGCGGCTCACATGAATTGGCAACAACAACAGCAACTGAGGGAGAGCCCAGCAAATTGTTAGCACTTGAAAAGGCAGCTCTGATAGTCGCTTGATGATTGTGAAATTTGCCGTGGGCTGAGCAAAACAAAATAAAAACCCAAGATAATAAAAATCTGTTGAATGATTTTTACAACAATGAAGAGAGACTCAAGCTCGGACTCCCTTTTGGCAGCTTGTCATAGCTTGTCATGTACTTGGCGACCATTTCAAACTCAAAGTTAAGCATCTCTTCAGCTTTCAAGCATCTCATGCTGTCCATGTTCTCTCTCTCTCTCTCTGCAAATATTGTGCTGGTCATTAACGCAATGTTAATTGCGACTGAAAACGTTGCCAGCATTGAATTAGCATCAATTAAAGCGGAGCTAGGAGCAAGGGATGATCGTGAAATGTCCCAGGGCTGCACAAAAAAAAACAAAAGGGTCTAAGCCTTATGAGCTGCTAAATGATCAATTTGCTCAAACAACACACGTTGTTTTATTTGTTAGCCGTCCCACTGGACGTATGCGCAATGTGTGCATTAAATATCGCGCATACGTCACGTGCAACACAGGCAGAATTAATTAACACACTCTTGTGATTAGCTGCAAATCTCAAGCCTATGATCAAAATTGCATTGCAGTTAATATGCATTAAGGGAAATATTGTACAGCAAATTATGACAGGCACTGTGTACAATATAATTCTGTAAATTCAGTCGCCTTCGTTTCGCGTCTGTCAAAAATGTGCGACGTGAAAAATGCAAGGCAGAAAGTTGTCTGGCCAATTACGTCAAGCGCCTTGTTGTTGCCTGTTGTAGTTGTTGTTGTTGTAGTTGTTGTTGTTGTTATTGCAGCTTGTGTGTTGTGTTAGGTCTGTTGGCCGTTGCCAGACACATTTTAGGCAATTAAATGCGCTAATTTTCATTTATACTCGCACTCGAACGTACGTATGCATGTAATCACATTTTGCGAGTGTTACAAGCGTCCTCAGTGCGACTGACACTCGGTGCCCGAAAATGAAAATGATGACAATTTGCGTTTTGCGTTTGCCTCTTGGTTATTTTCTTTTTCTTCAAATGCGCGCGCGTGGGCAGACAAAATAAATGCACACGCTGGCGTATGAGTGATTTTATTTTGGCTCGCCTGACTGACGAACTGACTGACTGACTGACTGAATGAGTGAGTGTCGCTGGCTGGCTGCGATATTTGCAATTACAATGACACTTTGTGGCCGGCCTGACAGCAGCAGTGCGTAGAAGAGCTGACCTAAATTTCGAACACACTTAGAAATTGTCTACAAACTACAAACAGCAACAACGACAGCTTCGATAGCACTAAGTACACAACATATATGAAAAACAAACAGCCATGTGTGTGTGTAAGTGTCAGTGTGAGTGTGAGTGTGTGTAGGCCCACTTAAACCCTGCCGAAAGCAACCTCAAGCATTTGAAAGAACCAACAAGCGAAATGTAAGCACACAAAATACAAAAGACAAAAAAAAAAAAATACATTGGGCTGACAAATCGCGTACATTTTTCGCGCGCGCATTGCGTGGGCAGCAGCTGAGTGTGTTCCTTGTTGTTGTTGCTGCTGTTGTTGTCGGCAACAACAACGTGGATCGCCAACATGTGGCCCTAATTCATGCAAACGACTGAGAAAATCAACGATCAACGCAATTATGTGTGTGGCAGGAAACGCCTAAGGTAAGTCAACCAAATGATCCAACCAAAAAGATTCACTTAACTGCGATCATGTCTAGAGGATAAGGATCAATATAACATATAGAATAGTTGTTGCAATTAAATTTTACTTCTTTTTTTAATCATATTATTAATATAAAAAAAATTTGTTTTAATACAATTAATGTTTAATTTAAACTTTTGTTGTTTTTAACTTTTCAATAAATAAATAAAAAATATTTTTTTAGGTCAAAACTACATTTAGAATTGTAATAATAATTAACAAGTAGAACATGTAATGCTGGAGAAACTCACAATTTTTTAAAATTAAACGATTTTTTAAAGTTGTTTTCAATTTAATCAAATAAATATTTTGGAGTTTTTTAAGAGAGACCTTATCTCATTTGATTAAAAACATTTAAATTACGATTACTCAGGTTGTGATTGTTATTTAATAAGAAAATATATTACCATTTTTAAACGATTCCTCTCGTAAACGTAGCTATTAAATATTACTCATACGCCATGCGTACAAACAAGTTTAGAACACCAAGTTTAGATTAATGAGAAAGTGGAATATATGTTGAATACATTATTATTGACCTCAAGATTTTCATCAGAGTTGAGTCACCTTAAGCAAATATATAGTTTAATTATGTTCAATTGAATTGCCTTTCAAGTTAAGTTCATATTGAATTGTTTAAGAGTTAAAAGATACTTTTTCTAGCAGAGTATCTTTAGGTTAATCTGATGGTGAAGATTGAAGTATCTTAGGGATACGTCCGCTTAGATTAATATGTGAAGTGGGCTAAAACTAACGTCATAAACTGACGCAAAAGATATTTAAAGCTGATAAGCTAATCAGTTCTTTGCCGTTTAGTGAACAGCTTCAATACATTAGCAGATTACAGTTTGTTAAATATTTACTTAACTCTTTTCATTTATATTATTTTGATTTTAATTGTTATTGTTACTTAAGGTTAAAAGTCGCACATGTTGCGATGTTATATTAATAGTTGAATTTATATAGCAAAGAATTTATAAATACGCGATCTAACAACTCGAGCGTCTAAATATACGACTACGAATACAAAATGAATTTATGTTTTGGTTTGCAAATACTTTTGGCCGGTGTTGTGGCATGTCTCGAGTTGGCAAACGGTCCAAGAAGCTGGCAGGAAGAGCAGCAGCAGCAGCAGCAGCAGTAGAAGCCCAGCCAAAGGCTACATATAGTATATTAAATATTAAACATTTTGTTGCTACGTTTTTGCCAACAAATTTATTTATAAGCTGCGCGCGCAAAAACAAAAACAACAACAAGCGATTTACGCTTTTGCTAAGGGAACAAGCAACAACAATAATAAGACAAAATGGGCACAAACACACACACACACACACACACACACACTTGGCTACATGATGTACTACGTAAGCAGCACAAGGTGTGCGATTGATGGGTGAGTTGTGGAGTGGGGGTGGTTCATAGGGGAACTGACATACATATTTACATACATATATTTGGCTAGCGATCTGTGCGAATGATCCGCATACTGGTACAGTTATTGGTATTACCACTTGGCTAATATGTGGCATACTACATAGTGGTAAAAAAAAAGGTAAATGCTCCAATTAAACAACAGCAACAACAACAGCAACTGGAAAAGTTCGCAATGTTTGCACAGTTGGCGCGAATCGAATAAAGTTCGCTATGTTTTGCAGATATGAAAAAAGAAATACAATAAAAATCTACACAATATAATAATAATAATAAATATTGCATAAATATATGTCTATATAATAAATAAACAGATACAACAATGCGTTCTCTCTGTGTGTGCTGCGAAGCGTTCCTTCTTTTATTATTTTAAAAATGCTAAACATTTTGTATTTTTTATATTTGCTGCTCTTTTTTTTGTATTTTACAGTTAGCCTTGTGCCTGGCAGGAGGGGCGGGGTGTGGTCCGTTTGTTCGTTGCTTTAATCTAAATTGGCGCATAGTAATGTTTTTTTTTCACATCATGTATGTGTATGTGTGTGAGTGTGTGTATGTGTGCTGCTTGTGATCGCTCATGTCTTACATACAAACATATGTATATGTACCTAATATATGTCTGTATCTCCCTCTCTCTCTCTCTCTCTTCGCTCTCTGTCCCGCATGGGCTACGATACGCGCACACCCTTAATTGTGTAAAATAAATTGGCGCTGCCGACGCCGACGCCGCAGTCGCCGTCGACGCTGCCGTTTGACGTCAGCTCAAAGCTTTTTTGGGCAGCACTTTTATTGCCGTTATTGTTGCTGTTTGGTGTTGTTGTTGTTGTTGCTCCGTATAATCGCACACAGATTGTAAAAATTTAAATTTATAGATAATTTTCGCATGTTTTAGGTATTTTGTTTTTGTATTTTGGTATTCACAGTATTCATGAATGTATTTGTATTTGTGTGTGCCATCCAAATACTAGAGTATATATAAGTATTTATAGATAAGTTTCACGCATGACTTGATGATATCCTAAATAGGGTCGAGCACTAAAACCTTTTATATAATAAGAATCAAAATAAGTATGTGTCGACTATTAGATAATGTTTAAGACTGCATGTAACCTGATAAAAGTAAAGCCAAGAGAGAAGATCTCATTGACAAAACGAGTAATTTCAAAGTGAGTTGAAAGCATTATAAGCGTTGATCAGAAACTTTTATTCCCAGCTGCGAAACTAGAATTATCTGGTAGGGAGAATTCCCAATTGTGTACAAATCTTTTTTTTTCTTTTTTACTTAATTACTTTTGGGAATTCTAATTGTGGTTCTAAATAAAATTATTCTGCTGTATTTTTCTATATTATTATCTATAAAAATAAAAAAAAAGGTACAGACAGAGGTTAAAAAAGCCCAAAAATATTAATTGACAAAGCATAAAGTCGTGTAATTTCAGTAAAAAAAAAATCGATTAATTTTGAAAAAATATACAAACTTATAAGAATTTAAGAAATTACACTTAATTTACACGCCTGATATTATAAATCTGTTGACATTATATAATATACGCTTTGAGCAACTTTAAAAATATTTTTTAATATTTTTCCCATTTTGTTAACTTGAGAAAATTTAACACAAATTCCGCGTGGATTCCCAGAGTTAAATTCTCTGGAAATACTTCAGCATTTCCCAGAGAAAATATTATCAGCACTTGTTGTATGTCACTGTATGTCACTGTACACTGTTCGTATATGTATGTGTATTATCAACTGTGAACGTTCATAACTTGGTATTACGGCATTTAAACACTTTTGCTTTCGTTTAACAGTCAGCTTGTTTGGGCCAGGCCCATTCATCATTCATGCATACGTCTGTCGCTCTGACCCGTTTAGTTGCTTGATTTAGGAGGTTGGCCGTCATGGCGTATGCTTAATGTGAGTACTAACCTTTCACAGAGTGAGTGCACCAGCCAAAAGTTTGTGTAATCCAATTTGATGCGTTTTCAGTAGTACAGTTGGACTAGGAAAATCAAAGTTCTTCCGTTTTTTTTTTTAGATTCTGTGATATCCAAAATTGTGGCGATAATTGTTGGAAGAATTTTTTTTTTTAGCACTTTTTGATCAATTCATGCTTAAAACTTTAAGATTGTATCAAGGCACTGCATTTTCTTAATTGAACTGGACTTCACTTTTATTCTCAATTAATTTTAAGGCACTGCAATTTAATCACTTTTGTTAAACAAATATAGAATATTTATTATTTTTTTTGTTTAGCACTTTTTGCATACGCTAAATTCTAGAACAAATTGTGTTCTTTTATTTATTTATTTGCATTATGTTACTAGATTTTATTGGGATTCATCATATGGTTGTGTATGTGTGTGTGTGGATGCGTGTGTTTGTGCTAGTGTAAGTGTGCGTGCTTAGAATCCGCGCAAGCAGCGTCCGTGTCCGACGCGTATCTGCCACGCAACATCACAACAAAATTGTAACTAATGTTCAGTTCGCGAGAAAATAGGTTAAGAGTGTCGCGCAGTGGCAGAGCAAGAGGCAGAGCGGCAACTGCGTTGGCGTTGCCGTCGAAGTCGACGTTGACGTTGACGTCGACGTCAACGTTCAGTGCTTGTGAATTTCAAAAACTAAACGCGCACGCGAGCGCAGCACACGAGCGACGCGACTATGTTGATCTCCGCATTGGCAATTTGCAAAAAAATAATACAACGAAATATCAAGCAGGCGGCCACAGCTAGAAAAAGGCGCAACCGCAGCAAAGCAGCGCAGTAAACAACAGCAACGGCACCGACACCGGCAGCGACAGCGACAGAGGCAGCAGCAGAACAACAGCGGCAACGCTGGCGTTGACGACGCGACCTACCAACCGACTGAAGCGGCAGCACAAACCAAATTGCCAAAAACCTTGATACCGATCGCGCTGCGCACTAACACAACCACAAAATTGAGTGTTCCAGTTCAGTCATCGACTGAAAGTTACCCCTTAAGAGACAGTCATGTATTGTATCGCAAAAAGTTCTGAGCATATTTCGGTCTCAAGCCGAACAAAATCGGCAGCTAGTAAACTTAGCTTTTATTCCCTATTAATAACAGATCAAATTAAACTAAAAGTTTGTTTTATTATTATTTAGCTAATATACCCACTCTACTGCTAAATGCGTACAGAGTATCAAAATGGCAAGCGGCAAAACAGCAGCAACAACAACAACAAATAACATTTGCGCACAATAAGAGAGGCGGTCCAAGCCGAAAAAGAGCAACACAATACAACCAAAGAGAAAGAGAGCAACGCGCCGCGCTTTGCGTTTGCAAAAAAAAAAGCGCACAAAGCAACAAAAAAGAATTGAAGCAGCCGAGCAAGCAGCATGCTTTGCGTCCTCGCCCCCGCCATGAGCAGCGATCTCTGATCGACTCTCTTTGTAAAATGCGCTCACGAAATTAGATTTGCCGCTGCCGCACACATTTATGAGACAACAACAACAATAGCGGCAGAAACAGCAACAACAAGAGCGACGACGACAATGGCATGCACATAGCGTCATCGTCGTCGGGCGCTGACGGCTTTTGAAAAAAACTTAAACTGGGCGCAGCGTAGACGAAAAAAAAAACCTGCAATTTTTTGGCCAATTTTCGTTGTGTATGTGTGTTCGTATTTTGAAGGTCAACTTTACGACCCATAAGCGCAAAATTTGTTGTTGCCGCCAGTTTTACTTGGCGTTAGTTGCGTCGCAGTCACTGTCGCTGTCGACGCTGCCATCATTTGTTGTTGTTGTTGTTGTTGCTGCTGTTGGTTTTGCTTTATTTTTGGCACATTCGGCTTTTTCGGTTCTGCGCTAGTGTGTGTGTGCGTGTGTGCTCGGCTAACTTTACATGCGCGTGTAGGGTCCGCTGCCTTTTTAACGGCCGCTGTCGGCGTCGCTGTTGCTGCCGCTGCGACGGCTGCCTTGATCACACACACACACACACACTTACACAAGCTGCCCAATTTGTTGTAGCTGTTAGCGAATAAAAGATACAAATACATGTGCATGTACATACATTTGTTCTTGCCTTTTTATAAATTTAGAATTTTTGCAGTTATTTTTTTTGTTTTTTTTTTGCATTTATATAATCAAAACCGCTGCTGGGTTCGTTCCGTTTGAGTATTTTTAATTGTTGCTTTTTTATTGACACTAGTTACATATAAACACATGTATGTATTTACGTACAGATATATAATACATACATACATTTGTTTATAAGAAAATGTATACTCATAATATACAAATATATGTAAGACTTGATCAGCTTTCTGTTTATATCCGTTTGATCCATGATAGATGAAATGTTTTATGAATGAACTGAAAACACACATATAGAGATAAGCTTAGGTAACTCTTACGTACATATGTACATATAATAAGTATAAATATTCGCACTTTGCTTTGCTTGGAATGCTGGTATTATCTCGAGGAGTCTATTATCAATTTAATTGGAAACGGCTACTGAGCATTTCATTGGATTGAACTCATTTAATTATCCGTGTATAACTGTACATGTGTAACAACTGATATTAAAGCTATAACTAACATTTAGTTAAGTTCTTAACTAAAAGATACTTTTTAAAAATATAAAAAATGACAAATTCAAATTTAGCTCAACTCTGAAAAATCGACCCTATGATGGAATATTCATTCCCATTAAATCTATGACCCAAATTGCGAAATAAATTAAATTCGCACTATCTACTCGTATGAATATGAGTGAGCTTTTAAAAGGGCATAATATGTATGTAATTCCAGCAGTCTGTATGTATGTGTAAGAACACATTTATGTGTAAGTATTTACCGATTGACAACACGATTATCAATCACGAGAGATTAGACGACGCTATAAATACGCAATATTATCGCTTTGGTTTCGGTTCGGCTTTCGGCTCATATGCGAACGTCAATTGGGGCTTGCAATTCTAGTATATTACAACAAGGAGCTTTTCATGGCAGCTTTTTCTCTATCAATCAGTAAACACACACGATGACAACAAAAAAAACTTCACTTTCAGCACACACACAGGCACACGCTCACATACACACACACCCTCACAGTTCTCATTGCACGCACACTTTAACACTTTAACAACAATAGCGCGGAGAGCGACACAATGCAAAAATTCAGAGCGATTAGAAGGAGAATTACACCGCATGCCGCTTAGAAAAGAACTGAACACGCAATAATGTTGACTGCGGCGTCGCGCTCACATAATCAAGCAGCGGGCAGCAGTAGCAGCGGCGACAACAACAACAACAACAACAAATTATTAAATAAAAACGCACGCGCACGCACACAGCGAAAAAAGTTATGCGAAATATAGCAAAAACTGAAAAAAATAAAATAAAAAGAACGGTATTTGCGTCGCAGGCAATAAAGAGAGCGAAAGAAAGAAAGAGCGAATGTCAGCAATACTCGCTCTTTTGGCAAGCGAGCTGCGCAGTCAACGTCGCGATTCAATGCAGAGAATGTGTGTATTGAAGTACGAATGTCGCTGTGTGTGTGTGTATGTGCCTGCTGCTGTTGCTGCGCCTGCGTTTTTCAATGTGGAGGGAATTGCGCAGAATTAGGACAGCGCCAAATCAATGATGAGCCAAAGTTTTTGGGCAAGAATTTGACAATAAATAGCTGCAATATTATGTAAATTTGTATAAGTTTAATTCTAAGGAGTAGTAAGGAAAAGTATGTATCTCATGTTGTACCTGTGATAATATTTAAAAATATAATTAAAATGGTCTATCATAAAGCTTAAGTTTAAAAATATCGAACATATGAATGTATTTGTATGTTTGGCGCCATCATGAGATGACAATTTGGCCGTCACTGTTAATCAAAAAGTTAATTTAAGCCAAATTAGCGCCCATTAATTAGGAGCTGTTGCCGATCCGCTGTCAGCTGTGCCAACTTTAAGCGCTAAAATATGAAATCCAAAACAAAAAATGGCCATAAAAGGCTGATATTCAGTTAGTAGTCGCTGCTGGCGTTGCCTGTGGACGCCAGTTGTACTGACACTTACAAGCATACACACACACACACACACACATACACGTTGCCTTGACACACTCGCCCAAAACGTGTGGCGCATGCGCCGTGCCAAAATCAACCCAACAACAACAACAACAGCAATATCACCACCAACAACAACAAAAAGGCACAAACGGGCGCTTGTCATGTAAGCTAAAAAAAAAAAAATCTGACAAAAACACAAAAAAAGTAACAAAACAAAAACCTTCTGGCGCCCAAAAATGGCAAAATCTTGCTGGCATTTTACCTGGTTGTAAAAACCATATTGTGAGCGTGAGAAACTGTTATGGAAAGAAATACGTATCTTATGCATATACGGCCGTATACGTATCTGTAGATACAAATGGTCCGCAAAGTTCACGTTCGCCGTAAATGGCGTGTGGGCGACCCCAACGGGCCCCTGGGCCCCTATAATGGCTTATCAGCTTATCAATGCTTGCAAAGCGCGCGAAAAATGCGCACAATAAATACCGTTGTGCGTCGACGTTGCACGTATTGAGTACTAGATAAGTAAGAATATCACTAGAAATATGAATGAACTGTGTGCAGAAGAGCTAAGAATTTAATCTAAAATAACTCAGTCTAAAATCTTCATTATTACAATATTTTTAAAGTAAAAAAACTAAATATAAATTGGGTTTAAGGGTTTTTTTTCAGTTGGGAGCAACAAATGAGATTAGATTAAAATTAATTAATTTTTAGTTTAATTCTGAACATTCATATTTATCTGTAATATATTTAAGCCCCCTTCGATTTCATTATACAATTCATACAAAAGTTATTAAACCTGTAGCAAGCTGTAAATATTTTATAAAAATCAGCATTTTAATTTAATAAGCCAATGCGGTCATTTTTTTAATATTTAATTTTTTTTAAAATACATTTTATTGTTGTTTATACATATGTGGGGCAGCAGCCATGAATGAATTGGTTGTCGTTGCCAACAATTCATTTACTGCGCATATTTACACTAGCAATTTGGCCAAATGAACTAACGTGTGTCTAACTAATCAGCCAGCCAAATAATCCCACAAAAAAGGCCACAAATCCCACTTGACCAGGCCAAAATACGAATGAGTTCGCAAAAAGTTTATATAGCATAGTAGTGCGCTAATAAGCTAAACAAAATGTTCGCTGAGTGCAATTTGTAATTAACTCACAGCACAATTATTTATTGTCAAATACAGTCGTATTTAATTTGGCCATGTAACCCACACAAGCAATAAATAAATATTTAATTTTAGCCCTGCACATTTTCGGTCATCAGCATTATACTCGCGTAGCTATAGTTTAAGTGTTCTTGGTTGGATAAGTTATGTAACATTGCATTACATATTTTATCAAGTGTTTGGTCATTAAAATGCTATTACTCTTGGCGATAGTATTGTAAGAATACATTGAAATATCGGATGAAGCGAAAATTGAAGCTCTTGAAATGAGAATGTAAATCATTTAAATATTTTTCCTTTACTACAAATATTTATGCAGTGTTTTTAAATCCACAAAAAGAATTAAATGCACTCAAGAATGTAAGTTGAATTTAGTGCGAGCTTGAAGTTAAAATTTGTGGATAATTTTGTGACATAAATGAATATTATTTATGGTTTCCTTTGCAAACCATTTATCGTAATATACATATATTTGAAATGTACTTTTGCCAGGTTCACTTCTTTTGGGCAATTCATATACATACATTTTAGCATAGAAGCTTCTAAAAATGTCGTTAAAAATTAGACAAATCATATTATTTATTGTTGTTTGCTTTTACAACAGACTCTATTAGGCTAAATTATCTTATCCTTTGGTCATATAAAACATACATACATTCATACATTTGTTTATTATATATGTATTTATTTATGTATGTTTGTACTCGTAACAAAATATGTTCCTTTGGGCGTTGTGTGTTTTACAGCACTCGGCTTTTATTATCAAACAACTATTTTGATACACTATGTATGCATGTGTGTATATTATTTTTATTTGAATAAAATAAACAAGTCTTAAAATTTTATTGCATGCTGTAAAAACAAAAACAAATATAAAGTTTTACACAAATAGGAGAACTCGGCATATTTAACTGAAGAATTCATTTGGGACGCCGATGGCCTGCGCTCTGAAAATATTTTTACAACATTTTGTCGCCCATACAATAAATAAATACCCTGTAAAATACAGTGTTTTGTTAACATAAAAAGCAGGGCAATAGAATGAGAGTATTATAGCTCGATACAGGGCATCTCCTAGTCGAGCAGGCTCTTAAAGAGCCTGCTTACTTGCTGGTTTTACACTTGTGTTGCATATTTTAAGGCAGGTCAGCGAACACACTCGTAACTCGGCCGTAACTCGATGTCCCTTAGGGGTCGAAGTGACTGTGTAAAATGCAATAAATAAAGTATAAAAATGCATTTGCTTGTTTAATTTAATTTTTAATGCCCACAAAATATGCATAAAATATTAAGCGTGTGTGGCAATTTTTTTGTTAAAGCGGCTCGATTGAAGGCATTTGTGCATTTGCATTTCGATTTCGATTGCCATTCAACGACCAACAAATAACATCAGCATGTGTGGTATGCAGTGTGAACATTAAAATCAATTAAATGACAAATTGAATTTCGGCAAAAAATGGCGACCATAAAAATTACATGTCCTTCTGCCGGGAATTGCAATCAACGCGTCATCAGCGCGAATGTCAATTTAATAACTGCTGCAATAAAAACAACAAAAGCAACAAAAAACGAAAAGAAGATAGTAATAAAAAGGGAGGCGTTGTGTGTCCGCCCCACTGTGCGGCTGTCAGTGTGCACAGTGTGCCCGGGCTGGCAAATTAACACAACAATGTTGGCTCATTAACAGGCCCAGACCCAGGCCGAGGGCCAGCAGCGGCTTCTTTTACAACCAACTCCAACCAACTCCAACAAAAGTTGGGCAGGCAAATAATTAAAAAACAATGCGCGAAACGGTCGCGGTTTGTCGACAGCGCCGCATGACAGCGAAATTATGGCGTAATTAAGAGAGCTGGTGAGAAAGGGAGTTAAAACGAAGCAGGAGTAAACACTTGCTGTAAATCCCTGTAATGGGAATGAGAGTGTCGACAAACAAATGTCACTCTTGTTGGACAAGTCAAGTGACGGCACAATCGGATATCGACGCGACTTTAATATCATGGCAATTGAATTGCAATTGTCATTGCGAAAGATTTCTCAATTGCCCGCCATGAACACCATTTAATATTTATGAGTTTTTATACCCGTTATTTGAAAATTTAGTAAAAGGGTATATTGTATTCGTTCAAATGGGAAGAACATGGAGATGGAAGCATCTCCACGCTTCTTTGATATAATAAGCTATCATCCTACATATTTGCAACAAGATCGGCCAAACAGAACGGTGGTAATGGCTGATTTAAGTCTCAGGCAATGTAACTGCCTAAACGTATGTAATAAGATTATTTTATATTTATTTGAATAAGTAACGGGTATCCTATAGTCGGGAACTCGACTATAGCCTTTCCCGCTTGTTTTTATTCTCCATATATTATTGGTCAGAGCATTATTGAAAATGTGCAAATATAATAAAAATATATACTTAATTGACTTGAATCGCATTTTCATTATATGAAAAAAAGATTGCAATAAATAAAAATAAGTGCAGAATCTGTCATTGTAATTAAATTAGCGAGTGCATATCATGAAAAGGTTCACGAATCAGAAAAGCGGATACGGAAATGCGTGTAAGGGTTGGAGTTATAGATATGGATATGGATATGGATATGTCGTAGTTAATAAAGCTATTAAATTCAAACGATATGCTGCAACGACAACAACAACAAAGACTCGTAACTCGTTAACAAAGCTAAAAGCGCCGCATTGAACTTCCGTTTTTTAAAGCCAAGGTTGCATTTTGGCCAACAATGCGAGCAACATTGAAATGTGTAGCTGCTGTTGTTGTTGCTGTTATTGTTGTTATTGCCTTTTGTTGGCCAAAAAAGTGAGTTACGAATATTGTGGCTCTCTCTGTCTGTCTGTCTAACCAAATGGCTGCGTGTTTTCGGCTTGTAAATGTGAAAGTGAAGAAGCATACATAAATGTAGATACATATGCACAGATATAGGCACATCTATATGTAGATACAGATACATTTGGGCAGATGGGTGCGTCTAAGCCGCGAAACGCACTGAACTGTGAAATTAAACTACGAGATCTGTAGGGAAATACGTGATTTTCTTTTTTTTCTCTGATGTGCCCCAAAGTTACGTGAAACGAATTAAAGATTTTGAATTTGTGTTTGTAGTTGATCAATAATAGGTAGCAGTTCATTTGCGAATTTATATAAACCCAAAACAGAACAACGCAGACTCAGATTAATTAAGCTGCGATTCTTTTTGTTTATTTTGCCACATGACGTATACGTAATCATTATCAAGTGACGACTACCTTGACCCCGAGAGCGCAGAGCGCGAAAATTGCCAACTGAATGAAGCGAGTGCGAAGAGAAGACGATTGACGAGTTGAACGATTGAATGAGTGAGTGACTGAATGAATAAATGAGTGAATGAGTGAATGAGTGAATGAGGGCTCAACTGCTTGACTGACGAAGTGCCGCATTTTGTGGGTGAAAGGGGCAACAGCAAATGAGAAAAACGTGAGTCGGTTTACTTCACTTTACTCCTATGATGATGCTGCTGCTGCTGATGATGATGATAATGATGATGTTGATGATGATGATGATGATGATGATGATCATAGTGCAGGGCGACCTTCAGTCGTGAGACGCCGAGCTGTAGTTGTTGTTGCCGCGCAATCTGTCTGCCTTTGACTGACAAACAGTTGCAACAACAGCAACAGCAACAACAACGACAACAACAACAACAACAATGTGCGCCTGCTGTGGCTGTGGCACGCTTTTTGGCCAGGATGTAATGACCGAGTTGGCGGAGGCGAAGGCGTTTTTGTTTGCTGTTTGCTGCACTTTTGACACGTTTCTGCTCTATTCCCGCAACTGCAACTTGTTGCACTCTCAATTATGCTGCTGTCGGCGGCCAATTAGCCAAGTTACCCAGATTTGTACACTTTGTGGTTCTAGTTCCTTGCCTGAAGCTTTTAAATATTTACTTAAAAATGAAAGATTTCTCAACAGAAAGACATATTTAAAGTAACATTTTATATACTTAGTAACAAATGAATTCAAAATGTAATGTAAGAACATAGATATATTCAAGTCGTGCTCTTTTTGGATTATATGTATTTTCTTACGTCTTCTCATTTGCAGCATCTTTTACACACAGATTCAGGTTGTTGTTGTTGTTGTTAATATCGTTATCGTTACTGCATTTTATGAATGGCGATGTGCTGGCACGTGCCAATAACAACAATTATCATACTCGAAATATGTACTACAGATATAAAGTCAAGAGCATTCATTCAGTTACGCTACAATATGCAGCTTAATCACTTACTGGTTTTTTTTTTTGCTGTGGTTTAAACTACTGATAATGACCAACTTAAATGGCTCATTGAAACGCACGTGTGCACAACAATTCGCACAGATATCAACTGAATTGGATATCAAGAAATCCCTTAGCTTGTTTGAGTATACTTCAAATTTAAGGGCTGTGATTTAAATATATTTATAAAAATAATGATTATAATACAAATATAACATTTTTAACCTGTTATTAAATTGTTAATTGTTTATAAAATAATAATACATTTTTTATATACGATTAATTACAAATCGGGAGATATTCGAAAAGGTTCGGTTTTAATTTGCAGACTTGATTATTTTTAATAGTTTCTGAAATGGATTTTCTCATAGTATAGTATAATCGTGTGCCGGCCTTATTATCATTGAGTATCAATTAGCAGACATATCACTTAAGTATTATTTATTGCACCGTCATACGGATGCCCATTAGTGGCAGACGCGCCACAATCCACAATCTGAACGCAAGCGAGACGATACGAGACGAGACGAGACGCTTAGCCAATTACTTGGGAATTAACTGTGGCTGCTTACTGGCGAGTGGTGCATACTGAAAAACCGTTAAGTGGCAACAACATGAGATGAGCAAACACACAACAGACAACAGCGCGAATGACGTGTGGAAAGAGAGCAAATTACGGACTTTGGGGCAGAGGCGGAAACAGAGAGAAAGAGAGGGAGAGAGAGAGATGTTGGAGCGTGCTATGTGAAATATGCAACGTTGATGCTCGTGTTGATTGCACACGCTGCTTGCCACAGTCAGGTTGTTGTTTATTGTTTGTTGTTCGTTGTCGGTTGTCGGTTGTTGCTGCTGATTGAATGAGTGCGCCACATTAGCAACAGACGGACGGACTAAGCGAGAGATGAGCGGCCAAAGGGACGTCTGAAGGGTTTAACGGCAGCAAAACGTCTGCTAAAAAATATAATAATCATAATAATAATGAGCGCAAAGTACTTGCAGCAGCAACAAAAAGCAACTGGAGTCAAGAAAGAGTCAAGATATGGACAACTTTAAGATACCCTGTTAAATAATAAGCTGACAATCATCATAATTATAATCGTTATAAATAAGACTTCATAATTGATAAAATTTCCTTTTTTGGCCTGTGTTAAAGAATATTTTAAAAATAAAAATTAATATCGTTCGTCACAAAATTGAATATCGGAAATTTTGGGGTATGGCAATGTTTTCTTCACTAGATTTGTAGGTTTTTCTGCTATAGGTTTTTTTAGAAGATAATATACATAATTATCAACTAGCTTAGCTTGGTTTCAAAACAGAGAAAAAATCGAAATAAACATATTTTTTCAAAAGAAATTTTAATGTTAAATAATTTTATGCGCTATAAAAATCAAGAAAATAGTTAAGAAATTATATTTTATTTTATAAAACTGAAGTTTTAAAATCAAAGCTTTGAAATTCTTTTCGCCTTTTATGACTACAGGGTATAGAAAAAAAACTCACATGAGTAGGAAACAACGATGGCAAGCAGTCAAGTGCAGCCAAGCTAAAGTCATGAAAAACCCACAGTCATAACGTGCCTCATGCCCTGCCACCAGACGCGGCACTCCACCTGCCTGCCTCCCTCTCCCTCAACCCCCTTAACACCCTCATAGCCCCCTGCAACCCTTTTCCCTTGTTCTTTCTTATGCTCTTGCCAGTGCTTATTGGCTCGTTGGCTGATTCTTTGCACGCGCCTGGGCTCATTTTATTGATGGATTGCCAACAGACTTTGCGCCTTCCAAAGCTGTAAAAGAAATGTGCCACTGACTGCATCACAGACTGTGTGCCCCCCTTCCCCAATTTCCCCCTCTCCCTTGGCCCTTGGATTTGCTGCCTCTTTGGCTGCAGTTGCTGACGTTGCATGTGCAGTTTGTTTTATTTTTCTTTCTTTATTTCTTTCATTCTTTATTTTCTTGTTTTGCTTTTTATTTTGTATGCATTTATTTTTTTATTTCTTTACACTTTTTTTTGCTAAGCTTTTGGCCAGCCGTTGTTGGTGTTGATATTGTTGTTGTTGTCGTTGCAACTGCAACTGCAACCGCTTTTGACCCACGAAGCGTGTCGTGGCGCCAGCGATTATGTTTGTTTATAATATGCTTGCTTTGGTTTCTCTTATTTTGTTTTTGTTTCTTGCTGTTGTTGTTGTTGTTGTTATTATTATTGTAGCTGCATCGCAGCTTTACTGTTTTTACATAAATATATATATTATTTCTCTCTCTTTCTTCTAGTTGCCATATGAGTTGTTGCTATTGCCATTGTTGTTGTTGTTATTGCTGTTGTTGTTGCTGTTTTTGGTGGCACGCTGCAGCGATTTTGACGTCGCGCATTACTTCAGCACCGTTAAAAAATATTTACAAGCCACGTTAATTCTTAAAGTGTGGCCTTAATTTGATTTGTTTAGATTTGCTTCGTTAAACTTCCGAATATAATTTTATTTAATCCAGCAGAAAAACAAGACAGCAATAATTTGTTTTTAATCCAATTTGTAAAATTAATAATGTTTGTTAAATATTTTCTTGATTTTGGGTTTCATAATCAAAAGTAATACATTTTAAGGATGATGCCAGGATATTTTGATGCATAATTTAATTTAAATTTATAAATACAGTTAAGAAAAACATTTATTATTTTTATCCATCATATATTTTGTTAACATATCAAAACATTTTTTCAAAAGACCTTAAAATTAAAGTATAATTTTACTGTTATTTTAATGTTGATTTAATAAAAGTCAGGCTTATTGAATTTAATAACACTCCATAGATAATCTGAAAATTAATTTGATTGATATTGTTTTATATATCTGTTTTAAACAGATACTAAGACTTTTCAAGACTTTTAAAGCTACCTAGGTAGAAATTAGGCTAAGACTAAAGCTCTATCAAAGTTCATGATCTTAAGATTATTAAAAATGCTGCTCAGCTAGATTAGAGATCAAAATAAAATGAATGAGTTGTTAGCCATGCGTAGCTCACACTTGGCCTAAATTGCAATCAATTTTGGCACACACACACACACACATATGACCAAAATGGCCGCAGCCGTTTTGGTTTTTGGCCACGTTGCACATTTTGGCTGGCCCAAAGTTAAAAGTCAAATGTGAGCTTGAATTACCAACTACAACAACAGGCAAAAGAAGAGAAAATGAGCATTCTTGGGGATTTATGAGCGCACATGCAAAAGAAACCGGCTTAGACAAGGGTTTGGGCCAGAAGAGGCGGGACAAGCGGGAGGGGTGGACAGACGGGGCAAGCGGGAGGGGAGGGGTACAGACGGTGTCTCATGCTGGGGCCTAGGGCGACGTCTAACCAAATACGAGTAAAGCGGCAAGTCAAGTGGCATGCAATAGCATTTTTTGGCTAGCCAAAATGGCCAGCAAGGTAAATGCAGTATATTTTATTTTGGCCAAATATGGCGATCGCATGCTGTGGCACCAAAGTGGTCATGTGCAGGCAACAACGACACAGATACATTACGGTCTCTCGACTTGGACTTTGAGTGAGGTTGCCACTGAGACTGAGGTGGAGACTGAGACTGAGACTTAGACTGAGACGCAGTTAAATGCTGCCTCCGACGTCGCAGCTTTGGCCAATTTTTGCACTTGCGCAAAAGGTCTAAAGACAGGTTACGCGCCTGCGGCGATTTAACCGTTTTCATGCAAGCAAAAAGCTAAAGAAAAACAACAACAACAACAACCACAATTCTTCTTGGCGGCTGCCTTTATTGGCCTCGCTGTGGTCACGCCAACGTCAAATAGCTGGCCAACAAACTATGCAAAGGGTCAGGCAACAGCAACAGCAGCAACAGCAGCGGCTTACATTTGCTAACCATTAGAAAGCAATCCGTCAGTGTGGTTTAGGCCAACAAGACTCATTGGTGCTGGTGGCACACCCACGCCTCTGACATGCCATGGAAACCGGTCGCCTTGGTCAGCTTAAGTTCTCCTTGACTTTATTACGAATCACGAGCCAAAGCCAAAGCCAAAGTCGAACAAACAAAGCAGAACAATGCCCAAAAAAAAACAGAATAGAATAATGAAAAAAGGAGCTAAAGTCGGCAGCCTGACCCAAAAGAACGCCAACGCGAACGATCCCAAAACTCTGCGCTCTCTTCTGAAATGGACGACACATTTATGACTAATGCGTCGTCGTTGCGGTTGCAGCAACAACATGTTGCACAGATAGCAGATCATCGAGTGCCACCAGTGGCAGTGGCAGCAAACGTGGGCAGCGAAAAGGCCATTAGAGCAGCCATCTTGCGAGCTTTCGAGCAGGTGACAGCGACTGGCAATATCCCCGCAACATGGCCAAAGTATCTGACAGATGCGCACTGCCCACATGCAGCATACATGCATCTTTTGCGAGTGTATCTCTCTGTGTGTGTGTGTGTACATAACTTTTGGGACTGCACACTGTTTATACCTTAAAGCTATAAAGATTCAGGAAAGGGTATGTATTTGCTGCCAGATTAACAACTGAAGCTACGAGTATGCGAACTAGAGAAAATAAACTATGCGAATTTAATTTTTTCTTTTTTATTTCTTAGCATCCATACAGAATATACAGAATAATGGAGATATTTGAATTTGTTGTTTAAAAGATAAACAAACTTGAGCTAATTTAATATTTACCAAAAAAAAAATATTATAAATTAACCAAAAAAAGTAGAATTTTTTTTTTGTTTGTTTAAAAATTTAAAAAAAATTAATTTCACTTAAATATTATTTAAATAAAATCTAGAAAATACATTTGTAAAATAAAATTTAACTTTTTATTCTGAATATTTCAGAAAATATTTCTGTGTCAAAAAAAATAAGTTGACTAACTTTTGCTTAAATAAAATATGTTTACTTTATATTCTGAATATTTTGAAAGAATCGGCAACAGTTTCTATCGTCTATTTTACCTTGTCTAAGGCTCGTTGACTAGCAAAGTTTATGTAGGGTATATTCTAGTCGAGTAGTCTCCACAAGCGAGTACTTAATTGTTTTTTTTTGGCGCTGACATCATGCAGACTTAACAGATTTGCATAGATTTTGTTTGTGAGCGTTGAGTTATGCGGCGTGGCTGCAACTCCGTCTACGTCTTCATCTCCATCTTGATCAACGTCTTCTCCTCTATCTTTGTCTCTGTCTTTGTCTGCAACTGTGTCTTGTTTATTTGTTTAATTAATTTGTTGCTGCTTCATGATGCTTCATGACTTTATTAGCCAATGGCAGCCCACGCGCCACTTGCCGTTGCACTTTGCATTTTGCCTCTTTTTATTCACCAGAAAAAAAAAAAGCAAAAATGAAGTCATAAAAAATGGCAGCTATTAAAGAAATATGACAGGCAAATGCAACGCATTAAAAAATTGCGCATACGCAACGTTGCACGACGACAGAAATGAAGAAGCTGCCCCAAAGACAAATGCTGCTTAAACGAAAATTTATCTGTGCACATTAAAGTTTATTGCAGTCAAAATTACAGCTATTATTATTTGACCAGCAATTAATGCTGTGGGCGTGGCTCAAAGAGGCGTCCACTTTATTACGCGCTCTTTTTTATGACAATTTTGCGCTTTTACTTCGGTGTCGTTGTCAATATCGGCAAGTGCCTCTCCTTGCCCCTTTCCGTCTGTCTGTCCACTTGCCACTTGCCGCTTTCCACTCTCAACTTGCCACTCGACTTGGTTAAACGTTGTTCTTTTGTTTTTGCTGTTGCTTTTTTATTTTGCCCCTCAGTTGTGTCGCTATTTACCCTTGTGGCCACATTTTTGGTGGCTTTTTCTTGTTTTTTTTTAGCCTTTGGTTGTTGCGGTCAATGTTTGGGGCGCCAAAGTGGAATGCTTAAAATGCCGGAAAAAATGTTTTACCCTCCCTCTGATCCCTCCTTCCCTCCCCGTTTTGGCAATTTTTCATTGTTACTGAAGGTGCAACACAAACATTTCAATTATTTATATAGTAAACTTTTTCGGGTCAGTTGATTGAAGCTCTATTATTAACTAAATGCAAATATTGTAAAATAAAATACAAATAACTAGAATAATAATAATAATTACCTGTACATTTGTTGGATTGTAGAAATACTTAAATATTTATGTAGGTAGTTAATATTTGATTTAGTTGACTTACCTAGAAATAGAGAAAAATGTTTATTAGGAAATTGAAACATTAAAGTTGGTTAAATCATAATGTTGACAAACTCAAAAGGTGAATTTCAATTAGTGTAGTTTTTTGATATTTTATTTTTTGATAATGAGCTAATGTGTTAAATGCTTTTTAGACTATGATGCTTGTGTATTGTTTTTATTGAGATTAATATATTTTATTTTATTTCTATGGAGTATAATATTTTAAGTGGCCAACTCTCGGCTTTTTCGTCCTTTGGCCAACACACTACAGGCAGTCTACCAGGCAAGGCAATTCGCAGTTCGATTCTTACAACTAGTCTACAATTTATATGTATATATATATATATAAGATACACTCGACTGCCAAGAGTCCATTAAAGAGCTGTAGATTATATTTAGTACCAGATGCAGGCACGCCCAGTCTGTAAGCTGCGTGTAAACGGTGTGCAAATTATAACAATTTGGCCAGAACTATGATCTGGTCAGCAGCAGCAGCAGAAACAGCTTCTGTAGCCAATCAACCAATCAGCCAGCAACATGCAACTCGATCAGTTCAATCCATCAAACCCATTTTAAGTGCAGCAGCAACGGAAAAAGTCAAGCAAATGCAACCAGGAAGCCGCTGCCAGGCCCACTTAACTTGGCTATAAATTCCTAGCCTCCTTGAAGAGCTGTCAATCTTCATTAAATTGTTGCTTCTTTCAACTTGGCATTCAAGCTGGACACTTTTGGGTTTAGTCAACTGCGTGAACTGTAAGAAGTATTTCAAACTATATATTATTCAGTAACAATTTCACGAAATTGAAGAGTGTTAATTGATATTTGAAGATGATTGACACTAAATAGCAAGTTGGCTATTTCGCTATTCACACGTGTGAATTCGACAACTGGACAATTAAATCCAAGAGTTGAACTTCTATTTTGAATTCACATTCCAACAAGTCGGTTGATGATTCGCGTGCATGAAGAAAATCAAAATGCAAACACTTAAAAAATAAAGAAATTCATTGCATTTAAATGTCCGGAATGTCGGAAAGTCAACAATAGTGACGTCACAAGTGTTTCTCGCAAATTGTCGTGTGAAATTCCGCAGATTATTACAAGCAGTGTAGCCCCAAATGGGACAACACCAAACACTAGGTGCCAAAAGTCAACTCCCAAAGTGTGCAAAGGTATACAAGAGGGTACTTCAATATGAGTGTGTGTTTGCTTGAGTATGTGTGTGGCAGCCACTTTCCGCTGGCTGTTTACTTGCCACTGCCACTGTCTCGTTTCAATATTGACTTTTGAATGTCACGTTAGCGCGGATTTGAGGCAAGCAGCAACTTGAAGATGCTGAACGATTGAATTAATTGCCATCTCCAAATTGATTGTGTGCTTAGCATCAATCACTCGAATTAAGACCAAAAAAAGCAGAAAACCAAGACTCGTCCGACCAGCAAATTATTAAAAGGAAATTGTTGACATTCCTTGGTAAATATGCAATTGCAATTGCAACGGTAACTGCAACTGCAACTGCAACTGGAAGTTGCAACTGCAACCTGAATTAGCCCCAAGTTGTCGATGGCTGATTGCCCCTATAAGGAAAACAGCCCGTGCCTGGCAGCGCTATCTCTATTACAACAACCAGTCCAGCAATGAGAACAAATAATACACACAACAACAAACACTAACTGAACAACAAGTTAAAGCCGTGTTGTTGCATTTTCTTCTATTTTTTATATTATTTTTGTAGGACAAACAATTTCCGCTGCCGTTGCTGCCCAGGAGCAGGCAAATGCCAGTAGTTTTATATAAGTGTATAAAAAAAAAATGGACAACCTTTTTTTACGATTCAGCAGTTATCATTATTTGATTTTTTTTTTCTTTTTTATACATTTTCTACAAGTCGGTCGTGTTTGCTGCCTGGTTTGTTGTGGGCCAAATAAATTCTATAAGTAATAAGCAAAGATCCAACGGACCAAGCCATTGCTGTGAATGTGGATGTTGCACTTGCCCCAACTGGCTGCCATAGTGAACAGTTAGACGCTCAACTGGTTTGCAGCTAGGCAGAAAGAAACAAGTGCGGCAACAAGGCGGCATCGAGGCCGCCAAACAGCTTCCTCCGCCTCCTTTGTGGTAGTGGTACCTTAAGCTCAAGCAAATTCTTGGCCAAAAGGGTATTTCGTGCGATTCGAACAGCAGCAGCAGCAGCAACAACAACAACAACAACAACAACAACATTGGCAATGTTTTTTTCCGCTCCATGCACCGGGTTTGAGAGCCAGTTCGTGCAGTTGTTGGCTGCGAGTTGTTTGGCTGCAGCTAGATAAAAATGCAGTTAATAAAACTGTAAAAACTGGACGCATGCGCACACACACTCATATATTTATGTATACATAGATATATATATGCTGCCTGGGCAAGTGCAACAACTGCAACTGCAACTTCAACTGTGGCGCACAGCAAAAGTTTTGCGCCTTTTGCAACGCCATTTAATTGCCTGTTTGCATTTCACATGAGCCGCAAGGGGCAACGAGAGGCGAACAACGACGGAAAGGGGCGGGGCTGCAGTGACTGGGCAAACTGAGCTTTCAGCTTGATCCATCTATATCTATATCCATATCTCATAAGGGGCGGCGACGTGGATCGTTGCCTGCTATTCGAACGAGTATTGGCCTCTAAGTCGCCTTAGCTCGAAGACTGTTGTTGGTCTAAACAACTCGATAACCCTTTCATAACTCCCATGTAAACCAAACAGATCATGTGGAATCTATAGACATAATCTACAGATAGATAGAGCATGGAAAAATTACAGTGTGAGGAACTTTTCCTTAATTGAAATTAAATTAAAAATTTATTTGTTTACATATGTGTAAATAATTGATAAATTAATCAATTTGAATATACAAATTTAACAAAAAAAATTATAAAAAATGTTTTACAAAGAACTAATCCAAAACTTATATTGGAAATCAAATTTTTAAAAATATTAAAAGTGTCGATCTGTGAACAGAAAAAAAACAGGCGGCATTAAACTGACCTTCGTTCATTAACGACAACAGAGCGCATAACAAGACATAAACCCAAAAAAAAATGGCATATTTGGCTATAAAACACACAAACCAGTTAGCTGCAGCTAACAACAGCAGCTGCGACTAACTAACTAGTAGTAGTAAAATTAGCTATAGAATTTTTGTGGGGTTTGCTTCTATTACTTTTTTGCTAGATTTTAATTTGCCAAGCGACACGAAATAAATAAAAATTACATAAGAAGAAAAAAAAAAGTGGAAATAAAATAAAAGACGAATAAAAAATCATACTGAATTAATTTCACATTAGAACACGCGCATGCAACGCGGCCAAAACGCAGTTGAAACCGCCAAGCCAACCAGCCAAATAGCCAAATGGCCAAATGGCAATCCGGTAACCGAACTCACTAGGCGACTAGTTCGTAGTAGTTACCAAAATGGAAGTCGTCGACTCGGCCAAACTGCACGGTCCGCTGGCCTTTTGAGCAGAACAGAATAGCAAAAACAAACTAAAACTTGTTTGGCAAACAAAATAGACAACAACTGTGCAAAAATTAGTTAAATTACAGCTTTATGCTTTAAATGATTTGAGTCGATTCGGAAATATAAATCTCTCTCAAAGTGCAGAGATAATTGTAGCATTTGAAAAGTAATTATTGTGAATTTTAACTTTGACGATAGTTGTAGCAGTATTTAAACACCTTTAGGGTTTAAATCATTTAGTTGGCAGGACTTAATCAACAAGTTGGCAGTTCGATATCTTACAATTTTAATATTTAATTCGTTTTTTATTTTATTATTTATTCTTTCAGATAAAATATCATATTAAGTTTAAAATTTTATTATAAATTTAATATAAACCAAATAAAAATAATTTCAAAATAAAAACCAGATGATATTATATACGTATCTTTGATATCTACAGAGTCTTAACACATGCAACAACATAAAACAGTTGGCCACTAACATTTTTGAACAAATTTTGGCCAACAAAGCGGCCCATTACAGCACCTCAGCGACTTGTTACTGCAAAGCTGTAAGGCACTGTAAGTGGCTTCGTTTTTGAATAGGTTGAATATTTTTCTGAATTGCAGTTTGCCAAGAGTATGTAATTTTTGCTGTGGTTGCTGCGTTGCTGCGTTGCTGGCGCTTGTGGAGGGAGACCTTGGCGAGGGCCTCCCCACCGATGCTGGCGCCAACGGGCCCAACATTGTAAGCTGAGAGCTTCCAGCTTGGCCCCAGCTGCGTCAACAAAAAAATTGAAGAGTTTTGTTTAAACAAATCAGCAGAAATTTTTTTGTTGGCGCTTGTAAGCGATTTTAACGTGGCACACAACTATTATTATTCACATTATGCGAAAGGTAAAAATATGACAAGAATGAATTGCTTGGTTTTTGGATACCGATGGTATAATACCCTGGCAGATCGTAATATATGCTATATTTAGAAAAACTGTGATGTTTGTTGGATCAAGAGTTTGTTATACAAAAGTCTTATTTTTAAGCAAATGTTTCTATTCCTATCGAAAGAATTGAATTGAAAGACCAGATATCACCACCAAACTTGCAGTTAAAGTTCCTTAATAGACCCTTTTCCAGAGTACAAAAATGTGGACTATTAACTTTTTATTACAGCTATTTTTTTTGGCAAATTGTTCTATTTATTTCTTTTTGTTTATTATCCACAAAATTCAGCAGTTTTCTTGATGTAAAGCAAAAGCATAAAATAAACCTTTACCTATTTAAAAATAATTTATGAATTAATTGATTAATTCAATGTTCCAAATTGAAAATAAATACACAAAAAAAATTTAAATTAGGAATAAAAAAAAGTTAACAGGCCTACAACTTTGTCCAAAGTTGTTTTGTTGTTAGTCGCCTCAAATGTAAATATATGTATTATTGTTGTTGTTGTTGTTGGAGCTTTTGAAGGTTAAAAACAAAACACAAAACAATATTCACCGTTTACTTTATTGCCAAATTAGTGGGTCGAAGACAACAACAACAAATCCACTAGACCCACTGACATAACCAGCACAAATGATTCCACCAACAACAGCAGCAACAACAACAACAAACTCTTCATATCCCGTCCGTTTCGCCGACGGCTATTTAGCATAAAATGTGTGTCAGCAAGGTAAAGGGCGTTCGACGAAGCCCCGCGAATACCCCTACACCCCTACACCCTACCCCGCCGCCGAGTACCCCTACTCAGAGCTAGACATCTACCGCCCGCTATTCACGCTATTCGCGCTGTAAGCATTTGAATACCTAATGGGCTCACAATTTTACATTTGTTGTTGTTTTTTGTTGCTATTGTTGCTGTATTTTTTGTGTTCGCACTTTTAACGCATGCGAAATTGGTTTTACAATTTGTTTTTATTTTGTTTTGTATTATAATTTACAAGAAATTCGCCTTTGATTGTCCAATAGAGCTGAGCTTGAGTTTAACCTTCAGACTCACTTTGTTGCTAATTTGTTGTTGTTACAATAGTATTAATTAAGTTTACAACAACATTAGCTGACTTGTAAATTTATTGTTGTGTTTGAACGTAAAGGTCAGCGTATTGGAATTTTATAGAATACTTTTTGGAAATATTTGTTTTTTAAATAATTCTGTACTTAATATTTAATTATATATATTAATATTTAGCTTATAATTAAATAAAATACATAATTATAAGCACTGATATTTGAGTTGTATGGATAAAACGGGTATTTGGAATGGAAATATAAAAAGAATTAAGTTAAAGCTTGGTTTGCTATTTAATTAGGGAAGAAAATGTCTTTTTTTTTGCATTAAATCTTAATTTGTCAGTAAGAGTTTTGAAGATTTGGAATGTAAACAAAAGAATTGGAAGTTCATATTTCAGCATAGCAAGTGCGACTGCTTTCTTTAGCTTTCCCACACACAAACACACTTTTACAGACACACACACACATACACACACCACCCTCTACCACCTTCATCCGCCTTTGATTGTGACGATGCGACAAGCGCAAATCTCGACTTGGGGTTGCGGTTGCTCGATTGGCGTTGTTTTGACTTGCTAACTTGCATACTTGCCACATTTTCGGCATTCGGCTTGTTGGCAGCGTGAAGTTGCCACAAGTTGCCACAAGTTGCCGTGTTGCATCCACGCATTAGATTTGAACAGCTTGTAAGGTGGCTTACCGATGCGCAGCAATTTTGGCATGACTGACTCATGACTCCGAAACGAGAACTAACACCAGAAACTAATACATAAATCCATATACAATATATGTGTGTGTTTGTGTGTGAGTGTGTGGCGTCTGGCATGACTCAATTAATTTAGATGCAAAAGTGTCCAGACACTGGCAAAAAGGCAAAAAGGCAAAAGCAAAAGCACGCCCAGTCTGGGACCCATCACAAAGGCAGCGCTAAGTTGACAACGCTGAGGATTATGCAAAGTAGTCGGGGAATGTTCAACTATATATATAAATACATATATACAGAATACATATGTAAAATATGGGATGGGACAGCCAGCAATGTTCGGCACTCTGATTCATTAGTTTTCAAGATTTATATGCGAGCCTCAGGCGAAAAGTAATATTCAAGTTTTACTTTTACTTATTCATTTAATTTTTTTTTTGATTTCTTGACCACACACAACAGCGGCATTTAATTGGCTGGCGCAAAGAGCAAAAAGCATTAACAACAAATAAAATTAATGTGCGCGCTAACATAAAAAAGTAAATAATAATAATATTCATTCTGCATGCGCTCAAATACAAAATTTCGATGACGGCACTTCCGGTGCAATTAACGAGCGTCGGGCTGGAACTGAATTTGGAAGTTATCTGAGCTTCTGACAAGCACCCCAAATTTTTACAAATGTTCTTGTTTTCGTTTATTTTTGCCTTTTTGCATAATTTGCAGCGACAGGCAAAATGCGTTTGACAAATGCAGCCAAGTGGTTCAGACCCGGAGCATCTTCATCTTCACACTTAATAAGACATAATTTGCGCAGTTTATGAGAGGCAGCTTTTCATTTCTATTTCACATGCGTGGGCTCCAGCGTTCAAAATAAAAAAAGAATCCAATTAAATGGCCAACATGTTTTGCATTTGACGAGAATGCGATTATATTTACAGAAGAAAACTTTTACAGCGCGGAACATGAACATGAACATGATGTCGGTGTCGGTGTCGGACGAGGAGGGGCAGCCTTTTGGGCATAGATAGAGGAGCAGCGCCAACGCCTTCGCTTTCTGCACTCGTTCTGTCAAGCAAAATGTTGCACGCCTTGCTCCGAGACAGTCGACAGTCGACAGGCGACAGGTTGGCCCGTTGCCTGTTGGCCATTTGCCGTTGCCAAGTCCGGCACTTAGTCGCCTTGGGACAAGTTAATTTTGTGGCGTCTTTTGTCTTCTTGGCTTTCTGGGCTGCTTGATGTATTTAATGTGTAATTGGTGCAGACATGCAGATTTTTGCACAAGCCAAAATGATAAATTACGAGCATGAACTGCTTTTGTTTTGAGACGCTTACGCGGCGTATGCGCAACGTGCGAAATTAATTATACGCATCGTGGTGCAAATGGGTTATCCTTCTCTTCACACTCCTTATTTGCTGATATTCCAATTAAAATAATTTATTAGCGCATCATTCGCAGCCATGTCTAACGACAATTGACAACAGCATCCAATTGACACGTGGCATAATTGGCAGAATTAACAGCTGCATTGCATTTGCAGCACTTTCATCTCGCGATTGGAGCACTTCAAATAATAATTGCCATCTTTTAGTTAACGCTTTCAGCGGCCCCTAAACAAGAGCATCTGATGTGCTGGCTAATAATGCGGAAAGTCCTGTCACAGCAAATGTCACAGAACTGTCAGTTGGATAATGAAGCTGACGGGGGCTCGTTTGACAAATTACCCAATGTCTTCAAATGACTCTTGACTGACGAAATACTGCAATATTACAGTATTTACACTAAAACGCATTGTGAGACATGATTACACAATTGTTTCAATTTTGAATTTTGGGTGGTCCTTGAGATACCCTTTAACTTTACACATAGTTACACCGAACTTTTTAGCAATAATATTTACATCAGATTGTTACCTATTTTACCTTCTACTCTCAACAAAATTGTATATACTCTAAGCTGACATTTTCTTTGATATTTTTGCATGTATTTTATATACACACCTCACACAATGGCTAGAGGGTAAAAACACCTTTGCATGGGATAGGCCCACTCAACATGTTGTTAAAGATACATGGCCCAAAAGTGTTGGCCATCCACAACATTTGCCGACTTTTCAGCTGTCAGCGAATTTGGGTCAAATTAATAACCACAAAATGTGCACAAGTAATGCGAAAGCACACATAAAAATAAATACAAAACGTATTTTCAAAAAAATACATATTCACATATATGTATTGAAAATTAAAAACTAAATTAAACGAAAGATGTCTACAAATTTACAAAAGCAGACAAAAACAAGCCACAGTGACACTTTCAATTTCAGTTTATCATGTGTTAATGTCTGTATGTATGTGTGTGTGTGTGTGTGTGTAGTTGCCACAATGTTGGCCGCATTGTCAGTAAAACATTTTTGAAGGTGGCAGCCGATGCGACAGGTGCAAAAGTTGGCGACAATTTTTAATGAGCTGCAAAAGGCAACGTTATATTCAAATAGAGAACACACAAGAACTGAATATACAGAAATAATCAAAGTCATATAAATTAATTAAGATTATGAGACTGTCATCTATTTGTTCTTGGAGTTAGTTGTGTAATTTCATTTGTAAATCTAATTTTAAAATGTTTTTTAAATTTGCTGTCTCCAAAAGAACAGTACAAAAGTATTGTATCATAAATATCATCACAATGAGCTGATTTAGATGCAAAAAAAGTAATTTTAAGTAAATTAAAATAATTACCAGGCCAATTTAGTAGATTAAATGCCACTTGGCTAGCGCCAGTTTTAGAAATTCCCATTTAAATACAGAAGCAACTAAATTAAAATGCATATACATTATACATATGATAAATAATTATAAGATTCAATGGCAATGCGTGCGCATTGTCAAGTTTGGAATACCCTGTAATTATTATTATTATTATTAATTATTAATATTTAATAGAAATATGAAATTTTGATCTTAGTCAATATCGAAGCTGAATCTTCTTGTTCTTTTCAGAAATAATCTGTTTTTTATTAAAAACCTTTAAAAATATTATTGAATATTTTAGGAACAATTTTTAAAGTGCAGATTCGATCAAAAACATCGAGTATAATATGAGGGTTTTATATAAAGAGTCATCAAATATTTAGTCATCCCAAATTGAAAGGTTGTACTTGAAGTATGAAGTATAGAAATCTAATATTTCTTTGTGCATATTTATCTGAGTTTATCTGACCTAATTACAGAGTATTTCACAACCATAACACTCTCACTTGTTTTGTTATGTGTTATAATCGTTTGCCTGTTGCTGCTTTGCGAATATTGCTTCCTCTTCGGCATTTAGCAGTCGGAGTAACGTAATATAAAAAATATAAAATTAAAATAAACAAAAAATAAACAACAGTAACAGCACAGGCAGCAGCAGCAACAATAACAACAACAACAACAAAACAGCAAATAAAACGTAAAAAGCAAAAGAAAAAATTTCAAGGTCAGCGCCGAAACGTGCATGCAAAAATTAAGCGCTCCGAAAAAGAGTGAATATAAAAAAGTAAGCAGAAAGAAGAAGCACAAATACAACAAAACAATAAACGAAAAAACGGCAACCAGAAAAGAGAGCAGCGAGCAGAGAAATGTGTAAAGAAGAAATCAAAACTGTTTTTTTTGCTTTTATTCGGAGTTGTCTTTAAGTTTGCCTCCCCAAATAGCTGGAAATTTGTGTATTTTGTAGACACAAATATAGCTACTAGTTGGTCTACTACTACCTGTGACTAACTAATGCCTCGTCATTAAACGTAATCAGCGTGAAAAATGCCTGCAATGAATGATGATAAGAAGGTGCAAAAGGTGCTTCAAATGTTAAATGTGTGAAGATTACATCATGCATATTTACTTTGCAGTTTGCTGCCAGAAAAGAAGAGCTTAACAGTGGGCGTCTGTTTTAGGCAGCTTTCAATGTAGATTCTAGAATCGTATCCCCATTTGAAGCTTCCTTTACGAAAGGCAGAATAAACATCTAAGGCAATACATAATAAGTGTGTATGTATTTATGTTTCTTAGTATGTATGTATTTATGTACAGATGAGATCCATTCCAGCAGAGCAGCAGGCAGAAGGCACAGTCACAGTCGCTGGCAAAAGACCCGACTTCGGTCACTTGTCCTTGAATAGCAAGCAAAGCAAAAGAAGATCACAAAACGCCAAATGAGCAGCGACGCCAACTGCAGTCAGCGTTAACGTCAACGTCTGCGTCAACGTCAACGCCAACAGCGACGGCGACGCCATTAGACAACGCGACGCTTCGTCGCTGCTTTGGGCTTGGCTGCTGCTGCTGCTGCCGCTGCTCAGCAGTGAGCAACAACTGTCGTTGGTTATTGTTGTGTCTCTTGTTGTTGTTGTTGTTGGCTCTCAGCATAAATTCGCAAAGTATGCGAAATTTATTAGGGTCTGCTCGCATGGGCTGCTGCTGCTGCTGGCTTTGTTGTTGTTGCTGTTGTTGTTCTTGCCGCTGTCGTGTTTCGTCTAATTTAAAGTTCACACACAAGCACACCAAAGGCTGTTGGTTGTATGTGTGTGTGTGTGTGTGTGCGTGTGTGTAACTGAATACACTTAAAGAAAACCCGAAATAGCTAACAAACACATATACATATGTGTGCAACTACATACATACATACATACATACATAGAAATGTTTATATTATTTTTTTTTTTTTTGTTAAATTGTATTATTGGATGTTTTTTTTCTTTATTATTTTTGCTGTGCTCTCTTAATATTTTTTTTATATTGATATGTATTTTGTTAAATTTTTTGCAAACCCAATACCAATACCAATACAACAGCATTGGCTCTCTCTCTCTATCTCTCCCTCTTTATCCCTTGTTCTCACTCTGCCTCTCTAGATATTTAACATTTGCTGTTGTGTGTGTGTGTTAGGCGATTAATGATGTGGATTAAACAAATGGAAGCGCGTGTGTTTAGCTAAGTGAAATGTAAGCACATTAAATAATATTAAATAAATTGATAGCATAATAATTGAAAATGGACAGTTTTTGGAAAGCGTAAGAAATAATTTTAATTATGACATTAATTTATTAGTAAGTAATTGAGTATCGTATCTAATTCAGAATTGATCTTAGACAGGTAATCTAAATTTTTTTAAATGGCAATGATTTGCTTTACCGTTTTAATATTTTAAAAACATGATCATATATTTATTAAATTTGTTGCATATCATTAGTGTGTAACACTTTACACGAAAAAATTACAGCACTCTTTGAGGTGGTAAAAAAAGATACTTTAGCTCAAGCGATTTAATTATTAAGAAACTCAATTTTAGATTTTCTTCCATTACGAATTTTAACAATATTAAATTAATTCAAATTAGCAAACTTTTACATTTTGTTAAAAAAAAAAAAAATAAACCATTAAAAATATAAATAGAATTTGTCGTAGTTTAAACTATAGAAATATTATGAATAGCTTGGCTCTAAAATGAAAAATCTCTGATATAATGATATAATAGTTTTCCAACCATTGAACTCATTTTATTTCGATCCAGTTTGAATATACACGTACAATAAAACTTGCCTACAGTAATTTGAAATTTATTGTAATTCGAAGTTCAATTTATTGTGTAGCTTTGATAAAAATCAAGTTTACCCTGATCTCGGACATCGATCCTAAATTTAGCTGAACTTCGTGAATTGGCGAAGCCAGTACAATATGCTGGCATTACATAACCTACCTATGTATGTGGTGTACCTGAGGCACATGGCATCAGCTCACACTCCAGCTCGAGGCTACCCCTCAGACTCAGACTCAGATCCCAGCAGAATTGTAGCAGGCCATTAGAAACGACTGGAAAACCTAGTTCAAAAACATGTTTTAACCTTTTTAGTGGCGTGCAAAAACTCAAACTCAAATTGGTCAAGCGGCGCAGCAACTTTACAAGTTCCAAAATAAAAAAATAAAAAATAAATACACACACGCACACACACACTTGACAAGAAGGCAAAAGGGTAGAAACGAAGCACGCCAAAAATTTGGCAAAAATGGCAACAAGAAATAAAATAAAAATTAAAACAGAAAAAAATAACAAGCTAAAAGCGAAGTTGAAGCCCGTGGCCAAAAAGAGCGCATGCGCCGCTGTCGCTCTCGCTGCCTCTGCTGCTGTCGCCGTCGGCGTCGCTGCTGGCGTTGCGTTGAGTGTCAAACCTTTTGAGCAGCGATGGCGACTTAGACGTGACTTACAAACTAAATGCGCACGGCTCAAGGTTAAAAGCAGCTTATTTGTTGTAAGCAACAACAGCTAACAGCGAACAGCCAACAGTTAAGAGCCAAACAGGCGATGGCTAACAAAAAACGAAACTGAAAACGCCAAAAGAATCTCGCAAAATTTCAAGCTGTTGTCTGGCATTTTATTATTGTGGCTGCTGTTATTGTTGTTGTTTGGAGGACTTTGTCTGGGCGAGCCTGTGCCCATTTTTATTTCAGCTTTTTTTTGGGCGTGTTTGAATTGGCAACAAAACAGCAGTTAGAAGCTGCCACTGATGATTGCTGATCATATTGCACATTGGCCGTTATTGGAGCCTATTGTTGCAACACTTATTTGTTAAGTGTTGTTTTATATTGTCTGTGGAATTGATTGCCAGTCGTCTTTTGTGTGCGATAAAATGGCTTTCAATTAATTAGCAGGCAATGGCAATTGTTGTCGCTATATGAGTTGTTGTTGTTGCTGTTGTTGTAGCATTGGCATATCAATGTGTGTTAAAAGAAAAATCGTGTTGCGAAATAAACAAATGATTCAACTTTAACCTGACCCTGCATGTCTGTCACAGATACGCAACAGCAGCAACAGCAACAGCAGCAATAAGTCGAGGCAGCTGCAGGATGACATCATTTGAAATGCTTTTTGCCATTTGTTTTAATCGCAGCCAAAACAGAACTAAGCATTTTAAATGCTATAAATTACATTGCGAACAATTGACCAAAAATGTGCATTTGCATTGATTAAATAAACTCCGTTGTTGTTGTTGTCGTTGTTGACGATGTTTCTGCTGCCACCCACAACAGCAACTTGCACGCCTGCGCAACCAAATCTGTCAAAATATCTGTTGCAACAGCAACAACAACAACAGTGTCAAACAACTAAATTAGCAACATCAGTAGTTGTTGTAGGTGCCACAATTCGGAATTATTCAATTAGCATGCATTGCGTATTTTCATCTATTTTAAATTGATGACGTCGCCAACAACATCGAGCTGCTCCTATTCAACTTGAGCAACAACAACAACAACAACAACAACAGCTAACAACCCCACATAACCATAGTCAGAAAACTATCGCATTGCACGGGTATTTGTCCTTCACAAGCTGTTGACTAAATTGGAATTGATTTGGCAACGATTTTTAGCAGCAACCAATTTGACTTTGACCATATGGGCAACGGCAGACGATTTTAACTCGACTTAGTCGCAGCCAAACCCAATGCTTTAACTTTAATGACTTCGAATGAAGTTACTGCTGCAGAAATTCATTTGAATATCAAGCTGGGAACACCATGCGGGCCACTTAAGTTACCAATTGGCAATACTTAGCTGACCAACAGCCAACAAATACAATTATTGTGCAACAGCATATTTGTACAATTAGTTTAAATTAATCAAATGTGATTATATCATAAGGACAATAATAGAATGAAAATGACTGCTAAGATATCTTCAAATAAGTATTTCAAATAAAATTATTATTATTAAATATCTCTTTTCCCTTAATCAAAATTGATACTAAGATATCTTCAGTTATGTATATTTAAATTCAAAATTTATACTCCAAATTTTCTTAAAAGGCAAATCTTTTGAAAGTTTTTTTAGGAGATATATTTAAATCTTTTATATGAATAAATAAGAAAAAAAAGTCATCAACATTTACTTGCTTTGGTTGACTTAGGCTAACTGTAAGTTTTTTATTTCGAATATATCAATATATATTAAATGTTCTAATGTATTTGCAATTTTTGAGCAATTCTTCGTCAAATCTATAGACAGAAGCCGTTGAGTTAAATTAAGTTTCTTAGTTCTAATAAGAAGGACAATAATATAAAAGATCTTTGAATAATCATCATCAGTTAGTTGCTATGGATGACTTAGCCTAACACACAATTTTTTATTTCGTATATATGAAATGTCAAATGTCAAATGTTCTATTATTTTTGATAGTTTAAGACAATTCTTCATAACAGATAATATGTATTTACAATTTATATATATTAATATCCAGTTTTTTAGAAGAGCAAATAGATTTATCGCACCAACCTGGTCATTTCCGTAAAACAGATGTGTATGCTCTATAACATTTGCACAGTGTGAAAGGAGCTGAGATACATATAGTACATGCAGAGTAGCTTGTTTGAGTATTCTTTTAAGTTGTTGTTTTCTGATGTTTTTGGTAAGATGCAGTATCTAGCGTGTCCAATCGTGTTCATCAATTTGCTGTAGCACCAATCAATATTTATTGTATCTTTGTATCTGAAATACACACGCGCATTCTAACGTTCCGACTGCCTACGTGCGACTTCCTACGCGAAACGGCAGTAAAAAATTTTATGAGCTGCGAAGAACACGCGAAATATTTGTTTTTCAGTTGTTGTTGTTGTTGCTGCTGCTGCTGCTGTTGGCATTTTTGGCAAATTATTACACAATTCTTTGAAGAGAATTGCAAGAAGGAAGAGGAAGCGAGAGAATACGAACAGGCGGATTGTCTAATTAGTAGCTTGGACTATCTGACAGATACGGATAGACATGCTTGTAATCTGCTCTAAGCACACACGAAAATTAAACCAAAGCGAACCGCATCAGCACAAACCGACGCGACGACTGGCTGTCCGACCAAACGACAGGCCGACAGACCCTTGCCAATTCCCAAGTAAACAAAATAAATAACATAATTTAAAAGCGCAAAGCGTAAAAGCTGAGCAAAAAATGCGAGTATCTAAAGTCGGCAAGCAACCGACGCGCTCTTTCTGCTCTTTTATTTTATTTAATTTTTTTATTATTTTGTGTGTGTTGCCAAAATTTGGGGCCGGGGCTGGTCCGGGGTCGGGTCGGGCATGGAAAGGGGCAGGGACAGGGACAGACAAAGGCAAAGCTTACAGATACGTTGGTGTTGCTGCTGCCTCTGACGGCAGCGCAGCCGCGACATTTCGAGCAACAGCTACGACCATCAAGGGCATTTTGGACACGACAACGTCGACGTCGACGTCGCTGCTGCCGTTGTCGTCGCTGCCGCCGCTGCAGTCGTTGCTGTCGTTGTCGCTGCTTATGTCTCACCCTTGAAGGCGCTTTTTACAGCAGCGATCTTGTATTTGTATCTGTGCCTTGTATCTGTATCTGTATCCGTATCTGTATCTGTACGCTATGTATCTGACGTTGGTTTTCGCTTTCAAACGAACAATTTGCGAATTTCTTCTTCGACAACCGCATTTTATTCCTATTCCTCTTTTTGCCTGCTAACCTAGTACCCGATCTTTTGCCTTTATGATGTTGTTGATGTTGTTTTTGTTTTTGTTTTTATAAGAGTATGTGTAAGTCTCGTTTGTCTCTTTTTTCATTTTTTTTTGCTTTGGTTTTCTGTTTCTGTTCCGTTTCGTGTGCTCATCATCATCCCCAAAAGCCGCCGTCTCAGTCTCTGTCTCTTTCCGTGTCTCTTTCTCAAACTGAGTCTCATATCATTTTAATTCCCTGGAATTGTCTGAAAATTAAGCGCAAAAAAATCAAGCGATGTTCGCGTTGCTGTGTGCAAAATGTGCGCCTCACATGTTAGACATTCAAGGGACTGACAGATAAACCTGATGACGATCTTCATCCTCATCTCCTACTTGCTTCATCATAATGATCATCAGCTGTTCGGGCTTTTTTTTTGTTCTTTTTGCCTGCCTTTTGTGTGCGCACCTTTTGTTGATTTTGTGGAATTTGAAATTCGTAAATCGCGATTTGCATTTGTTATTCTTTTTACTTACAGCACATTTTCAATTTGCATTTCGCTCGAACTCTATTCAGATTACGATTGTCATGAGTGCCATATGATAAATATGATATGTATATAGTACTCGTATCATTACATTTTATCGAACTTGTGCCACAAAATATGCATTTTCAAGTATGTATGCAAATAAAAGATATGTACGCTTAATAGGAAAATCCCTAAATCAATTTCTAACGAAATTCAAAACCGATTTATTTCAATGAACTGCACAATAATTTGAAAAAACTGCTTATCGCTTACAAAAAATTCAGTCAAGGTCTTTAAACACAAAGTTAAGCTGAGTGTTAACCCGGGTCCATTTTTCTTTCCCTTTTCCCCTCCCGCTCACATACTTTGGATGTTGCTCAAATAGCCGCTGATCTCATTGGGGATTGCCAAAAAAATATGTTCAATAAGTTGCGCGCCACATGTTGCACTCTCTTGATAAGGTTTTGGGTTTTTTTCTTGTGATTACCGATCAGTCATAATTATTTAATTGTTGTAATAAATATATTGCACGAATTTGTTGATTGTCTGACTGAGATTCGGAGATTCTGCACTACACTTTGCACTTTTGATTATTTATGTATCGTGGTTAGTTCCCAGTTAGCCACGTTAAGGCGCTTGTCTAAGATCGTTTTTTTTTTTGTCTTTTTGTGTTTTTTATTTTTTTGTTTTGTTTTTTTCTTCTTGCGATAGAAACGCGTGCCACAACGTTGCGGTTGCAGTTGTTTTTAGCGAGTGTTCGTTGCAAATGCTGCAAATAATGCTAAAAGTCTAAAAAGAACACGTTCAGCGGCGGCAGCAACAACAACAACACAAGCAGTACAAGCAACAACAACAACTCTAACAACAACAACTTTAGCAGCAAACGTCGCAGTCGCAGCAGTTGCAGCTGAGAGCAAAAAAAGCAACGTCGCCGCATGTGGCAAATGCTGAAGCTGTGCTGCTGCTGCTGCGGTGCCAAAATGCAGTCGACTCTCGCATTCTATTTCTCTCTCTCACTCTCTCACTCTCTCGCTGTCTCTCCAGGGCTTTGGCTGGCCTGGCCATGCATGCATTAGAATAGGCTTAGATTAAGACTAAGTCCGAACCAAAAGTCCGAGTGGACTTCGTGCCTTTGGCCTGCTGATCGGTTGCTTTCTTGACTTGCCGGTTTGCAGCTAACTCACTCTCTGTGTGTGTGTGTGTGTGATGCTCAGTTCTTGCGGCACATGTGCGCAACACACTTAAGTGGCTTTTAAAAAGCTGTCGCTGCTGTTGCTGCTGCTGCTTTTGTCGTTGTTGTTGCTGCTACTGGCCCAGCTACAAACTCAAACTCAAACACAAACACAAAGGCAACAAAAACAAACACAAAGACAAACACAAACACCAACACTAACAAAAGGGGGCAGGGGCCATGCGTAAACTTTGCAAAAAGCACACACAAAAGATGGTACACACACACACTCACACACACACGCGTATATAAACACACATAGATCGTTCGTTCTTTCGTACATTCGGACAGCCAAACTATCTGACGATGCGAAACGCTTTGTGCAAAAAAATTTGCGCGCCTAAGCTAACGCTCTCTTTCACACTCACACATGCCCACTCTCTTGCTCTTGCCCTCTCGCTCTCTTTCTATCTCTCCCTCTCACTCTTTCTATCTCTCTTAGTGCCCGAGACTCTCTGCCGCTCGTGTAAAGGCAATTTGAACGCCAAAAGATACACAGCTGTGCATCTCATAGATACGCACTCACACTCAACGATCGCACGCACTCTGAGCGCTGAGCGACTAGCGTCAAATTTGCGCTAATTATTTGCAAGCTTTTTGTTGTACGCTACGCTTTTTATGTGTGTATATTAAATACATATTATATATACATATTACACAGATGTATCTTTAGTTGTTTGAGTGAGCACAGCAAGCTCTTAGATACTTTTTAAAGAGCACAGCATGTTCAACGTCAATAACTTTTAGGTTTGTATTTAACCTTTAACCATTGCTTAGTTAGACACCCGCCACCACCTGCCCGCCCGCTGCTGTCCACGACTGCGCGTATCTATAAGATACTCATCATACTCAGCATTCGCCACGCATACGCAAACAGTGAGTGGTTTTGTTGCAAACCTGCAAGCCGGAGAAACGTCAAAATGCTGTGTGTGTGTGTGTGTGTGTGTGTGGGGGTGTGTATATATCAGTGAGTGTGTGTGTGTGTGTGTGTGGGGCACCAGTAATTGGCAAGGTCGTTTCGGCGTTTGTCGTAATCATTGGCAACGTTTTGCTTGGCTTCTGCTCTGCGCTGCGTTTGCTTTTTGGCCAACTGCAAACGAATAAACGAACGAGCCAGAGAGCGAATAAGCGAATAAGCCAACGAGCGAATGACAAAACAAACTTTGCCTGTTTGCATTTGTTTTGTGGCCCATGAAGAGCACCACGGCACCGGCCGCATTACGATTTACCGGGCTAAGAGCACACAGTCAACAGCGGCAACAACAACAACAGCAGCAACAACAACATTAAGTTTAAAACTAAAAAAAATAAAGAGAATGAAAGCAAAGAAATGGTTTTGTCAAATTTGGCAATGGATTGCTGGGTCGGCAGATAGCAAGTAGTTTACCTTTTTTAATTTTCATTCTTTTTTAAATTGATTCAATGACCCTTTTTCCTTGATTGCCCTTAATTCGATGGAAAAATAAACCTAAAACAGTATAAAACAATAAATCCCTTATTAAAATCATTTTCTCTTTAAAATTTAATAAAAAGATATTATATTTGTTGGTGGACCGGAGATAGCAAATATTTTACTTCTTTTAATTTTCCTCTGTTTTAAAATTTGCTAAAAATAACTAACAATTGATTCAGTGACCGTTTTTACTTGATTGTCATTTTTTTTATTATAGAAAATTAAAAAAAAATTTAAAAACAATAATCCTTAATCAAAATCTTTTTTGCTTACAATTAAATAAATAGATGCTATATTATTAAATCAATTTAAAATAATTTTCATAAATAATATTTAGTTTTTAGGTAATTATTACAATTTTATTTCCTAATTTATAAGTAAACCTACATTAATTACCAATCGATTAAGTATAGCAATGTATTCAAATTAGTTTTATTCTTGAATTAAAAAGAAAAAGAACCCAGTATCAAAGTATACTCATTAAATTTATTCATTTACACGTTGACTAACTAAAAATAAACAAATTAAGAATTTAACGGCAACGACGTCGTTATCATCTGACCTGTCCCAGTGACAAAGCAATAAATAATGCAAACGCTTTGATGATATCTTATCTGAGCTATCAATCATGAACTGTTGTTAGTATGAGCACAAGTACTATACACACACACACACTCACACACACACACACATAGAAAGGCGTAAACCAAATGAAAGTGAATTTAGTTTGTTGTTTGCGTTACAATTGCAGATAAAATCCATTGGCGCAAATATTTAATCTCTTTATAAGCTAACGTTAAATCGTGCGATAGACACTGTTGTTTATTGTTGTGCACATACAGTGTGCTAGCAGTATGATGGCCAATTTATCAGAACAATACACAACGGCAAACGCTGCGTATACGTAACATTCTGGCTCCCTATTGAACAGTTCGTTTATTTGAGTTCTACTCTTTTATTTTTTTTATTTGGCATTTGGTTAAAGTTTGCACACATGTGTTTTCTTTTATTTAGCAACATCAACAACAACAGCTCGTTTTACAAATAAACGCAGATATCTGCCCTAAATTTCAATGTAGACCTCCCCGAAAATAAAGTATAATACAGCAAATTTATGTATGTTACCTTATTGCAAAAGTATATTTTTCGCCAAATAGTATCTGGATTGAAGAGAAGAAACCCCAAGGAAAGTAGGGCGCCATATGCACACCTTGCTGGATATATGTATACAAAACAATATGGTTTTTATCGCCGCAATTTTGATTATAGCAAAAATATTACACGCTGTGTTAACGCTGGGTGCCTCTAATAGTGCTATATATCGTACACACACATATTTGCATGCCTTACAAAGATTTTTTGGTTTACCCGCCTTGTTTAGCTTAGTCGAATATGCGTAATTTACTTAGCCCAATTTGAAATTCTGCATAAAAATATTGTTTACTTCCATTGTAATTCCTCTAGGCTATTGAACTATCGACAACTTACTTGGCTTAGTCGATCATCAGATACATACGTATCCACATATAAGAGATCCCAAGTTTCCTTCGAAAGCACTCAATTATGTCACCCACAAGTTGCTCGATATGCTCATAAATTTCGTTTAATGAATTTAATTGGCTCGTCGCATAAATCTAAAGCGCCTCAGTTGAGTTTACTCTGAAAACAAAGCGCCTGGGCTTGGCGCCTCGCAATTTATTAAAATCAACCAAAAAATTGCAAAAAGCAAGAAAATAAATGTGAAACGATTCTAACAAGACTTGGCAATACTCTGCTTTTATTTTGAATTATATCAACTTGAGTCTAAATTTATAAATTAATTTTATAGAACATAGTAAAAAGTTCAATAAAAACTTAGTAATTTATTATCTCTTGAGTTCTTTAAAAATAATGTAAGTTAAGGAAAAGATTAGACTAAAACGTATTTAAATTATATGATACTCAGAATAATTAAACGAATTATTTGCTGAGCTTAAAAGTTCAGGCATTGTATAATCGACCTGATCGGACAGTCATAGCAAATTTTCCATTCTTCCTGTGTATATATGCTAGTCGCCTTCGCACCCTTCGTGCTGCTTTCGTCACTAGCGCGGACTGCCGTCCGCAGTGATACAACTTATTTATTTATGAAAATATTTGTAGTTGGTTTGTTATTTGTTATGCTTTCGGAAAGGGTATTCAGTAGCCAAGACAATGACGTCGCATTGCAACGTTGACAAAGAAAACGACACAAAGATATATGTATATTATATATATGTATGTATAAGAGAATACGCGTATTTGCCCTTGAAAGCAAATTTTAGTTTGCCAAAAAACTGTGCAATTTTTTTTTGGCATTTTTTTGTTGCTGGTTTTGTTTGGATTTGCGCTGTTTGCATTTTGTTTAACATTTGATTCACACAAATACACAGCATAAACGCAGGAAGACACGTCGCCAAAAGCTTTAACAAAAAACAACAACAATAGCATTAATAACAACAAAAAACCAAAAAAAAACAACAGCAAGAAGAGCATTGCGGTAGCAAATAAAATAAATGTTTTAGTTTGCATTTCGAATGCTTTGCATGTAATTTAAAAACTGGTCTAGTGGGGCCCCAAGCGCGTCGCGTTTCCATCCATCGCAGACCTTCGTTAACTTTGCCAAAATTATGCGCGCTGCCCTCATGACCCGCCCTCCGCCTCCTGGCACCCGTGTGGCCACGACAGGTCGTCTCGTAATTTATAGCTAAGCTCGTAGACAACCAACAACAACAACAATAACAACGACAACAGGAACAACCATAACAATAAACACAAGCGTCTAAATTGACAACCACATTTTGGCAAACGCGGAAGTTTTTATTTTTTTAATTTTGCTGCGTTTTGCTGTTTGTTTTACTTGTGTGCCCTGTAGCCAAATAATGTATTAAATTGGGTATAACTTTCCAAAATTGTTTGAAATATGCAACAAGAAGCTAATATAGATATAGGTCAATAAGAGGAATTTAAGTAATTATTATCAATTTTGTGAATAATTAATTTCACACCATATGACCAAAAATATTTCAATTTACATTCAAATAAAACCCTTACATATATTCGATTTTTTTAGTACATAGATTATCTCATTTTGCTTATTATTTATCATCAAAATACTCATTTTGTTCAAAATAAATAGGGTTATCGTATTTATATATTTAAAATAGGGTATCTTCTTGTTCACAATCTCCACAAAATAATTTGAAGATTGTTCAGCATTCGTTGCAGTCATCGATTTGTATTTTTTGTTGTTTCTTTAATTATTGCGATTTTGTGAGTTTAGCTTAGATATATTTTTGTTTGTATTTGTTGTGTTTTGGTGCGGCGACTACTTAATGAATTTACTTTGACTGCTCGGGTTTGGGCCGCTGCATGAGAACAGCCTTCAAAATGTTTTCGTTATCATGTTGAATGTGCTGTTCTTGTTGTTGTTGTTATTGTTGTTACTTATTTGCTTGACGACCTTTGCTATTTCGCAGCGTTTAGATTTTTGCATATTTTTGGTTGATTTTTGCTTTGTTTTTGGTAAAACATGTTTTCTCAACGCTTACATAATCCATGAAGCAGATACAGTTTCATCTTTTGTCTATCGATAAAAACTCCCCAGATAAATACTATAGACGGTTAATGCAAGTAAATTAATTTTAGATATTTTAATTGATAAAATTCCAAAATTTTGTTATGACGTCGTCTTTTACTATGCATTTTTGAGTTAAAACACCATTAAAGTATTCTACAAATATTATCGTTCCTATTTAATATGAGTTAATGAAGAAGAAGTCATTATAGAAGGCGATAAGAAACGAAAAAGCCTACGGCTTAAATGCATATTTTATTGCATGCTTTTAGGCCATGATATGTGCTAACTTATTATCATCAACTAATTCAGCTAGAAACATTAAAAGTAAATGTGAAATATGTATTTAAAAAGCTTCTGAGCATATAGGCATGAGTATTCTCGGAAATCAGGTACAGTCTGTCCTAGTAATGTATATCCTAACTTTAAATCGATTTTGAAATCAAAATGGAAACATCGGCAAAAAGAATAAAATTGTCGAATTCGAATATTATACCAATATATCGTGTTTTCCCAAACAAATTTATACAAATTATTGTAATTAAAAAAATGTCATTGTTATCTAAATATAATATTAAAACTTGAGATTTCAAATTTAGAATTTTTGAAAAAGACAATCGATATTTTTAACCAAAAATTATTTGAATAAAATTAATAAAATTTGAGAATAAATTTAGACCAAACCACGATCAAAATGAGATTTCGCTGGCAATCGGATCAGATTTAGCAAAGCTATGAAATTTTGAAGTTGAACAGATTTTCGACTGGTAACTATTACATCACTAGTCTATGTCGAAGCGAACTATTGTACAGTTTTCTCACATAAATTGCATTTGTGTATTAAAGATATGAATTTGCATCCTGTTAAAGTGTTTGCTGTGTGACTTTTGTTGTCCCTAAGTGGCACATACTCAGATTCCCTCACGCCTGCACCAATTAGCGAACAAGTTCGTCTTGATTTAATGCAATGACTGGAGGGCAGGCGAGTCCAAGTGTGGTGCTGTGGTGCGGTGGTTGTGTGGTGCATTAACCTCTTGCGTAATGAACACCAACAGCGCCACCAACAGCGCGACAGGCAGGTCGACATAGACATAGACATAGGCCGGGATGAGAAATATGTATTTGGGTGAGGGGAGCTAGGGGACACACAAGGGGGATTGGGATTGGGTTTGGGAGGAGCAGCCTGTGCAGGCTGGCGCGCAGCTGCGTTGTAAAATTAGAATTTCAGGCAGACCAAAGCTAAACTCGAAGATGGCCAGCTAGCTGATAAAGCCAACTACTACCACTGCCAGCAAAAGAAGAACCAAAGCCATGGCCAAGTAATTCCTTTGGCTAACAAAATAAAGTGCGCTACAAAATAATTGCAAATAAAATGCAGGCAACTGTAGTGTTGCACCTGAAGCTAAAGACTTCTTCTCTCTCAGTCTGTCTCTCTGACTCTCTGTCTCTGTGTTGGCCAGGCAGCACCTGTGCGCCGTGTTTAATTCCAATACGAAAACAAACAGTGCTGGCAAAAAGTGTTGCCACGCTGCGCCGTGTGTGAGGCGAGCAACAAATGTTGCATGATAGCCAACGTCCTCAATGTTGCAACGCTTCAACTTCTTCGTCTTCTTGTTGTTGCTGTTGTTGCTGTTGCTGTTGTTGTTATGTTTTCAACCTGAGCCTAAGCAATGCGGCTGCAAAGTAACAGCATCGAAGAGCCGTTATCAATATCTGGTTTGTCCACTCAGCTCAGCTCTGCTCAGCGGGCGCTGAGCGGACAACGGCCCAGCGCAGTGCCGACCACAGAGGATTGGATTGGGCCAATGTACCTGGAGAAGCAGCCACTTTGGCCAAGGAATGCGTTCATCAGGCTGCAACTGCAACATTGGCCATTGGGTAACTGCAAATGCTGCCATTTATATAGCACAATAAACATTAGGTGTTGCCTTCTCTCGCATGGGTGTGTTGTAGTTGTTGTTGTTGATGTTGATGTTGTTTTTTGTTGCTGTTACTATTGTTGTTGGTCTAGAGTGTTATCCCGTGCCAGCGCTTAGTTAGCTAACGTTTTGTACGCCCAGCGCCTTTGTGTGTTAGCTGCCTTTTTCTCAACTCTCCCCTCTCCTCTCCTCTCCTCTCTGTCGCCCACATTCTCAGCTTGTGCCACACTGCCAGTTGTACCTGCCAGGGCCGAGCAACGGACTTGCTTGCTGCTTACTTTTTTTTCTATTAAAATTACCATCAAGATTTACATTTCGGTAGGCAACAGGTTCGAGTTCAGGTTCAGGTTCGCATCTGGGCTTGGATTCGAGTTTTAGTTTGGTTTGGTTTGCTTTGGCTTGAATAGGATTGGATTGAGTTGAATTGGAGGCTGTGGCTCCTTTTGGGCAAAATGTGGGCAGTGAGCAGCCGACAAACGGAGGCAACTCCTGCGCCGAGGGGAAGCTCCCCTGCTAAATGCCCAGTCCGTCCTCATCCTCTGCCCACTTGTTCTCGTTGATGCCACAGCGCTCAAGTCAAGTGGAAAATTGCGTTGTTGTTGCTGTTGTTTCTGTTGCCATTTGCGGTTACTCTCATTTTGCATTTAATGCCCACATTTAGCTGGCACGCCACGCGGCATTACTTGCAACATGATAAGCAATAACAACAACAAATATGGCACATCCTTTTCGGAATTTTCATGCTCAAGATTTACAGTTTAGCAGAAAAGAAATTAATATAATAATTGTGTTGGAACTTGGATTTGGGGTTTCTATAAGAAACATTAAATATAGTCTTCTTATTTAAAATACAAGTGAATACAGAATGTGAAGAGTTTAACCATATTAATTCTTTCAATAAATATAAACATTTTTTAAATAACTAATTTCTTTTGTGTAATTTACATCTTTATATCGATAACTGAACTCCAACCAGACAGAGAACTCCCAAGCTTAAACTATTATTGGAACAGAATATACAGAATTAATTGATATGAACTAAAATTTTTATTGAATTCAAAAACATTTTAATTGGTTATATTTTACATATTATGATTGAGCAGTTTATTTGATGATTTAGTTTAGTTTATTTTATTTATAGGAGTGAAAATCCTTAGAAGTGTATTAATATTTGCAACAAAGACTCAGTTTTTTACTGTTATTCCTCTTTTTATTTATATCTGCCTTAGTCTTTCTACTCTCTCTCTCCCCCCTCTTTTATTTCAACTTTCCCAGTCTTATTTTTCTTATTTAGTTAAAATTAGTTTTGTTTATATTATTTAAAATGGTGAAAACCCTTATAGATATTTATGTGGAAGAATATGAATATTTTCAAAAATAAGTCAGTTTTTTTATTGGATATCAGCTGTAATTCCTCTTATATGGTTCTTTATATCACTCTGCCTTACTCTCTCTCTCTCTTTTTCTCTCTCTATCTCTCTCTTCTTTCGCCTTTTTTGGTCTTATTTTTTACTTCTTCTTAGAATATCTTTGCATATATGTATCATAGAAATCTTTTCGAAATTATGTGTAATTCAGGGACATTACGTCGTTACATGATCAAATGCATTCACATGCTGCTTCCCGTTAGATCCCATTGGATCGGGAGATGCAGTCAAATGTGGCAACGCCTCGGGCTCATCTCGAGTCCGCCAGTTGGAGCTGGAGCTGGTAAGTGGTAGCAGGCCGTAAGCAATAGCGATAAGCATTAAGCACTGGCCATCTGGTTGCCCACTTGGTCATGTGCAAACGCAGACGTCAATCGCCGCTTGCCAAAGCAATAAATTTAAATTTTATTTAACATTTTACAGGCTCTCAAAAGGCATAAACGGAAATTTAAAGCAGGTATCTGCAACGAGTACAGCAGTAGCCCCACTAACAGCAATTCGAACAACAACAACAACAACAGCAACAACAACAACAATCTCGACCCAACAAGGAAGCAATTGCGTTGTAGATTTCCAGCCGCGTTGCCTTACGCATTAGGACATGCGTTGGCCCATAAGGGGACGGAGGAGAAGATGAAGAAGAAGATGCAGAAAGGGGCAACTAACAGCACTACGAAAGCATAAAACAATTTAAATATTGCCCGCGCTGCACTTGCGACAGCGCTAAGAAAAAGAAAAAAATAATAATAACAACAACAACAACAGTAAGTCGAAGGAAAACTTGTTTAAAGAAAATCCAAAGAAGCAAACTCGCGGATGCATCTGCAATCGGAATCGCTAATCTTCATCATCGCTACGGCCAAGCTCATCATGAAGTTCGTCAACGAACGGTGTCAGCTATGGGCAAGTAACTGCAATCTGTGGAAATCGCGGCACGGCGGAAAGCGGAAGATCAACACGCATGGGCCATGGGCATTAGGAGTACGAATAAAAATACGAATAAGAGTAAGTGTATGAGTATGTACTCGTACTCGAACTCGCAGACGATGTCCCCCGTCCATTCAACCAGCGCCATGTTCATTTAAATCTACAACTTTTGGAGGGACAACTTGACTGGCTGCCGCAACCAACTGGACCTGGACCTGGACCTGGACTGGTATTGGTATTGGTATTAGAGCTGGTACCTGGACTGGTACTGGGAATGGATTTGCGACTGCCATGTGAGAAAATTGCGCACTTGAGAGCTGCTGAGAACCTTCGGGCTTCGCTTCGGCTTCCATCTTCCATCTGCCAACTCCCTCCTCTGTCTCCCAAGTGAAAATTCCTAGCCACAAATAGTAAACGGCCCGCGTCGCGTTCAGCTTATCGCGAATTCATTATTGAAATAATTCTCCTCTCGCTTAAGCCCTATGCGAGTGAATGTGAATGTGCCTCTCTACTCGATTCTCCTCGAGTTGCGGCATAACGGTAAATGCCAAGGGATCTAGCAACATCTTAATGAAAATTGAATTTTATGTTTATTACGCAGCTCTTGGCACTTACGACTAAGCTCCTCCACTCGACTCTCAGCCAACTCCAACTCCAACTCCAGCTCTTCAGCCCTGCACATAACCTTTTAATATGCCAGACCGGTGACCGGTCCACCAGCTAACCAGATTTTAAATGCTATTGCGAGCCTACGAGAACGAATACGAATACGAGTACGAATACAAGTATTCCTAGGCCATGAGACGCGAACACACTAAAGATAGCGGTCTTCCTGTGCCAAGAGCCACCTAGCGGTAGGGGGCCGAGCAACGGCAACATGTTTGCTTGATAAGTGAAATAAAAGTAATAGAATCCAAAGGAAAATCATCATTGCAACGCCGACAAATAATATGCTCTTACTTATATACATATATTCAAAACTAAAAATATAACTCAAAATATAAGAAAATTAATAATATTTTTCTAACTTATCTAACTCTTAAATGTCTATAGAAATCAATTAAATTTAAATTTGAGGAACTCGCTCAGACTTTAAAATTTATTTTTTAAATATATATTATTTTTTTAGCTTCAATTTCATTTACATTTAAATATAATAGTTGTTAAATTAAATAGTAATTTTTTGAGCTAATTGACTTTAAATGAATAAAAAATACATATTTTTAAAAATTAAATATTTTTGAATCCTATACTTTCTTTGTTTCTTGTTAGTGTATATAACTAGAATACATTTTATGAAAGTAATTTAAATGATTCTACAGTATTCTACAAATTTGGGGGCTTAAATCAAAATAAAATTAAGAAAAAAAAAATAAATTAAATACACATTTATCTTTTTTTTCGATTTTATTTTGATTTTAGATCTTAAATTTGTAGAAATCTGTTGCAAGCTGCATTTCATAATCAATTTAACCGATTGAGTACCTTAAAAGACCAAGGGACAGCGACATTCGAAGCCAGTCCAAGCAGAACCTGGCGAGCTTGGTACTCCGGCTGGAGCCGAGTGGCTTCCTCTGTCTCACACACATGGGTAGACAATTACATGGAGCAGCTAGGAGCAACTAGGAAGCAAAATGATCTGGCCTGCGAGCTAGAAAGACCTTGGTATGGTATGGTATGGGGCTTGGGCTCATTGCAATGGACAACATACAACACACGACAGACAACAGACAACAGGCAACAGGCAACGGGAACGGCAACCTGCCACACGCGGCCTACGTAAGTGGCAAGATCGCACACAGCCGCCAAGCTGCCACTAAGGATGCCAAGCGAAAGGTGGCCAGGTATACAATATACCTATTCCTATACATACTTAGGTCCAACAGGCTGCATGTGGGACGCATTTGGCTGCCACTGCCCGCTGCTGGGACTGTGGCAGAGTCAGAGGCAGAGACAGAGACAGAGACAGAGACAGAGGCTGCTGCTGCCATGCCCCCAAGTTGTTGCATTGATTTAGCAAACATGCATTTTTATAGCCTTACAACGCGCCCAGGCAACAACAAGTTTCTCGACTAGCATTATTTATTCCAAGCTAGCGGCCACAGTCCACGATTGCACTGTTTCTTTTTCAGTTCTTGCCTCTCCTCTGATTATTTTGATAGCACTAGTGCAGCTGCAACACCCTCCCCTCTTGCCGCCCTGCTGGATTAAAGTGTTATTAATGTTTATTATGCCTGAATGAGTTTTAATGTTTGCTGAAGTTATCATTAAAATGTTGTTAAAATTTGAATACCATGTGAGAGAAGCAACCGACCGACGATCGTCACAAACGATCCGTCCAGATCTTGGATGTTTCCTACTTTTAGTCAACATTGTCTCACTGGCCTCACTGTAATTGGCTGCCTTCTCCAGTTGCCCCCGAAAGAGAAACACAGTCTCCTCCACAGACATCGACATCTCGACATGGGCAGGAAGAGCGCGTACTTTATTTTGATTGGAGCTGGAGCTGCCATGGAATTTCTTTTGTGTGTTCGCAGAGATTTTTTAATGATCGGTGACAGGATTATTAAAGTCATTAAGCGGCCACTTGCAGTTGTTGTTGTTGTTGCTCAAATCGACGTTGTTCTTCTTATAATGTTGTTGTTCCCAATGGTTGTGGCTAATAATATTAATCGTAACTGTAACCAGACAATGACAGTAGTAAAAGTTGCAGCACGGTTGCTGATCTCTAAAGCATCTCATAAAGGAGCAGTTGCAATGTGATCAAAGCGATGTCCTAATGATGGTAATGATTGGTAATTGTTACTAGAAACTTACAACTAGCACTCAAGAGAATCAATACAGACTGAAGGCAAATGTAAATCTCACATTTTGGATATGAATATTCCACGAGATCCAGCTAAATAATTAAACAAAATTTATTAAACTGTCCGATATTAAAAGTCAATCATATTTAAAAGTGCACTTTTCGACACTTCTCGCGACGGAATTTCAAAGCTTCTATGACCAAAGGCTAATTTGTGTGGCCCAATTACAATTGTGGACACTTATGGGCGTGAAAATGTAAAAAGAAGGGCGGTTATGAAGTTTGATATGTTGGTATTCCTTTTGCTTCAATAACTAGAATAGTTCGAGTAATACATTCAGCTCGGCTGTTGCTACTTGTGTGCTTTGGTCGGTAATGTAGTCAGTTGTTAAGGAAGTCACTTGATCAAAAATCAAATTCGCAACATACGTAAGTGTATTTAAGTAATGGAAAAAAATATAGTTAAAAGCAGAAAAAGGATATTTTCATTTAAGTAAATAGACTAAAGATATTTATCTTATTTGATAGAATGATGTTTTTCATCTTTTACAATACTGTTGATTTTTGTAACGGATTTTCACAAATCTGCTAAAAAAGTTGAAAGGATAATTATATAATTTTGATATGTATGTATATATTTTTTATCAAATGTAAATTCTTCGCATCAAGTATTGCTGAGTTGGTCGTTATAAAGAAAATTGTAATTATCAAGGATGCCACAGAAGTCGCTTGAATTTCACTTAAATTTGTATGAAATTTGTATGAAATTATGAAAGCAAAAGATTCTTAATTAAAAATAAGTTGTTCAATCTATCAATATATTGCAAGAAATACTCCTTAAAGTCTATTTTTATTTCGTGTACTTGAAAAGTTTAGTTTAGAAAGTCTGTCGAGTTTGACTGTAGACTTTTCTGCTTGTGATTAATTTCAGAATCAAAAGATTAACAGTAGTTAAAGTATTTAAGCAACAGACCAATTGGATTGTTAATAATTTAAGGATTTTGGCACACCAAGTGCAATTGACAATTGATAGTCCTCCCATTTGATGGCTATGGCTTAAAGCGATGGTTAGAATATCCATTTGTGTTCGATATTGTTGAAAAATGTGTTTTCTCCAATTGGCTCTGAATTCGTATTTATTTATTTAGTGGAACTACAACATGTGTTTACTGACAACTGTAAGTGACAATTGCGAACTTGAAGATGATTGGCATTTGACACTTTGCAAGTCGTTTTGCTAATGACAGACCAAGAACCACATCAAAGGTGTGAAGGTCGCGCTCATCAACACCTGGTCGAATCACATTGGAGTTGCCTTGATGAATTGATTTTTATTGAACTTTTCGTAGTATAAAAGCTGAATGTTGTCCTTCTGATTAAACAGTAGTACCTAAATTGGCCAGGATGTTCAGAGAAACACATACAGCTCCCCTGTCGGTTCGAGTGCGTTCCAGGGAATGTTGCACCTATTTGTACCGAATTATGCAGTTTTTTGGCTGGATTCTGCCAAATCCAAATACAAATCGATGTGTTAACTTGATTTGGGCTTGCTTTATATTTGGCGTCACCTTGTTTTATCTACCGATTGGCTTTCTTCTCAGTCTCACTCTAAACTTCAAGAGCTTAACGGCCGGAGCATTTCTGGGAGTACTCCAGATATCGGCGAACACAGTGAGTGCGGAGGTAAAGGCTATCATTGGACTATTTTGTCTATCTCGTCTCCGCGAAACGGAGTCGGTTCTGGACAAACTGGACGATCGCCTGCAGAATGACAGCGATCGCCACAAGATGCACAAGGCTGTCGCCCGTTGCAATTACATTGTTTTACTGTACAGTATACTCTACCTGGGATACACGGCATCTGTATTCGTTGCCGGCATCTTGACTGGCCAACCACCGTGGATGGTCTACTTTCCTTTCTTTGATTGGCAGGACGGAACGGGACAGTTTTGGATACATTCGATCATTGAGTATATTCTTCTATCTGTGGCGGTAATGGAGGCTCTCGTTTGGGACACTTATGCCCTCGTATTTATAACTATTTTCCGAGCTCACATTGATATACTGAAGGACCACATTCGAAATTTGAGGAACGATCCGCTCAAAACAGAAGCTGACAACTATGAAGATCTGGTGGCTTGCATTATCGATCACAAGTTGATTTTAGAGTGAGCCAGAATATTATCTTTTTTCTTATCTCCTTTACTTATTTATTTTATTTATTAATTTATGTTTTTTTTTATTTAGTTGATTCCTAGTAATACAATTTAAACTTTCTCTACCTCTAATTTCCTACAGATCCTGTGACTTGATGCGTCCTGTAATGTCACGGACAATTTTTGTACAATTTCTACTTATCGGTATTGTGCTGGGAATTATTCTAATCAACGTATTGTACTTCTCTGGAATCTTTCGAGCCATCTCATCGATTGTGTTCTTTACCGGTGTTATGCTTGAAACTTTTCCCTTCTGTTACTTTTGCGATTCGCTCGCTCAAGATTGCGATGAACTGTCCAATTTAATATGTCAATCGAACTGGATCGATGCTGAGCCCAAATACAAGTTAACCCTGAGGATTTTCATCCTAAATTTACAACAGCCAATTATATTCATCGCCGGGGGCATTATGCGCATCTCAGTTAATAGTAACATTAATGTGAGTATTAAATTTAATATTTATAAATTTGCTATTATTTTCTAATTCATTCTTATTTACAGGTTGCTAAGTTTGCATTCAGCGTGATGACAATTGTGCAGAACTTGAATTTGGCTGATCGATTCATACAAAATTGATTTGAATTGATACCAAATATTTTACTTTGGGAATATAAATGTAATATATGTTCACTGTAGTTCAACTCTTAGATGCATCAAAAAATGTTAACTCTAGAGAATACATATTCTTATCAATGTGAAACACTGTCAGGTTTCTTCTAAAGAATATGAAAAAACCTTTCAGCAATATGTTCACTGTAGTTCAACTCTTAGATGCATCAAAAAATGTTAACTCTAGAGAATACATATTCTTATCAATGTGAAACACTGTCAGGTTTCTTCTAAAGAATATGAAAAAACCTTTCAGCAATATTTTATTTACATAGAGTAAAAAAGTCCAATTGTTGTCTCTATTGTATATCTATTAAATATGTATTGGCTTTAAAGCCACATGCCGGAATAATCATTTTGTAGCATCAACTTCAGCATCAGAAATACCACTGAATACGAAGCTCTTTTCAACGTCAATAATGTCGGCACGTTTATCAAATTACAGCTTACAAAGCGCAACTCGTCGAGGGTGGCAGCTAAAACGGAATTACAGGTTGGCCAAGTTATTACATAACTTCAAATGCCGACAGTTGAGCTCCTTATGCTGACAAGAAACTAATAAAGTGAATATTCAATAAAACGAACTCGTTATCGAGCGCTGAACGCTAAAAATAGATCTATAAAATAATTGAGAAATTGTCGAGGTAAATATTTTATCGTATAACTTCAATTTAAGTAGCCCATAAATGGAATACCAAAATATACTACTTAAAAATATTGAAGCTACAGCTTTAAAATTTGGGTGCTAAAAATTTAATTTTGATCGGTTAATAAACCAAAGAGATAAATAAAATATTTTTACTAATGGTTTAATGCAGGTCCAATGGGGAAAGCGACATTTCGCTGTTGCCGATAAAAATAAATGTTTTTTCCTCTACAATTTTAAATTTTTATTAGTCATAAAATTTGTTATCTAACCTAAATACATTTGATCTATATTTATAAATTCATGTAGACTAGTACAGTTTTGGTTGTAAGAATTGCCTGAAGTTGATCAAATCTTGGTCAAGGTCAGGAAGGAAACTTTAATAAGCCAAAGAAGAGAAGCTAACTGAAAACTCAAGGCAAAAACCTGTCAGTCAGGTGGGTGGTCCACTCGAAAAGCTGTCAGAATAATTTGGCCTAATGATGAAACCGAAGAATCAAATGTAAACTGCAGATGCAAGAGAACTACTTTAAAACGGCAAGTAGAAAATAGAAAATAGAAAATTTAATTGCCAAGCGTCGACAACATTGTGCATTTTTTGTGACCGTTAGACGGCGACAACAACAACAGCAACAATAACAGGAACAACAACAACAAAAACGACGATGGCTCATTTGACAAGAATCAGCGACAACAAAATGGAGCACAAACGTGGCTAATTGTAAATTGTTGCAATTTAAATTGTTGCAAAGAAGAACAGTAAGCGGCAGCCAACCAACTGGCCACATGGGCCATAAAAATGCTGTTAAGGCCTAAAACCGATTGTTGCAATAACAGCAAAAGCAACAGCAACAACAACACGCAGAAGTGGTACCTATTGAATTGCTATTGGCCGTTGTAGGCCCAGTCCTGGCAGCACAATCGTTAAATGTCATCGTTAAAGGGGCAGCGCATCGTAAAAATTTGCGCATTAATAAACATTATGCAAGATGCAACTGAGAGACAGACAGACAGATAGACGGCAAATGAGGCGACTTGTTGGATGGCAACCTGAAGTGACTGTCCAACTGTCCGACTGTCCAAGTCGTCAGAGTGCCACTTCTGCACTTCTTCTGCCTACAGCTTTGACCTCCCCCGTGGTGTGTGAATCTTAAGAACGAGTGCGAGTAACTAATAAGCAGACCTCGAGATCGGAGCACAGTTATAACGAGTGGCTCTTGCGGCATTTAACGATGCGTTTATTGATACCTGCAACCACTGTGGACTGTGGATTCTGTGAAATGCCTCTGACTGTCACTGTTGCTGCCTCGGGATTGGATTGCGTCGCAATCACAGCGACGGGCACATTTTATGCGGCCTTTATCTCCGTTATCAATACGCTTAGAAATGCGTGTTTTACGATCATGTAATTAATTGGTCAGCGTAACTAATATTGGCAACAATGTTTCTGCCCCATCGCGGCAACTTTCCTGCTACTAACTATTTTATTATTCTAGCATTACATTGATGGCCTGTAAATTTATGGATACGGAAGTGTCTTCAATCTTAGGACAAAAATACTATAAGGTAAATATTATCTCAAACTAAACTCTAAATACTCTAACTGTAGATATTAATATTAATTACTATTTTTAATTTTATAGTTAAAAAACTTAATTTAAATTTTGATAGTTTAAAATTTGATATTAATCGATTTTAAAATTATACCAGATCGTGCAAGCTATGGAAATATATGAAAAAGATGTACTGCACAACATGTGAATTATTTACCTTTTTTTATTGTATTTTATTTTATAAGGTAAACAATTCTGGACACGCCAATTCTATGCCCAATCCAAATCCCATCCCAATGCCACTGCCAATGCCATTGCCAATGTCAATGCCAATCCCAGCGTTGGCATCCTAAGCAGTAAGTACGAGTACGATACATTTCCCAGGCAATAGTTTTTGTGGAGAAAAAATACCTCATCACATTTCCCATGGACGGCCATTTATGGCAGTGAATGCCGGACTGAATGCCGATCTGTGAGTCGGCCTTTTCTAACTGTCCCTCTGACAAAATGCCGCAAACTGCAAGTGTAACTGACAGTCGATGGCCTTAAAGACAGAGCGAAAAGGAAAGAGACATGAATAGAGGGTAAAAGAAGAGAAGAATAATACAATATATATATGAAGCAATACGTAGAAAAAATAAATCAAATTTTCTCATCAATCTCATCGAACATGAAAATGCACTTTCAAAACGCATTAAATAAACCATAACGGCACGCATGCGCACCACAGCACCACTCGTACAACCACTGACTGCACTGACTGTGGTACGAACTTGCGGACAGGGCGAGTGCGAGAAGGCCGAGGCCGCGTAAATCTTTCACTTTGAGCAAATGCAGCACAGCTAACTGAGGCTAACTGGAAAACTAGCGGCAACAAATAACGTGAACGATAAATGCGCATGCGCAAGTGCACAACAGCAACAACAACACACACAACAGCAACTTGCACAGGAACAGGCAACAGGCAGCTGGCCAACTGGAGAGACGCAGCATTTGCCATGGCCTGGCCATATTTGGCATTGGCTTTGCCAACTGCCCAAACTTAAACCCAAACCCAGACACGTTGCGGCTGCGCTGACAAATTGCTGCAGTCGCCTCCTGCTGCTGCTGCTGTTGTTGCTGTTGTTGTTGCTGTCGCTGTTTGCTGTTGTTGTTGCTGTCGCTGTTGTTGCTGTTGTTACTGGTGTTGTTGTCGCCAGCATCAGCAGCGAATGCAAGTCCTCCGGCCAGCATGGCGCACAAATTTGGTAGCACGCCGTGCGGCGGCAGTCAAAAGCGTCTAATAATTCATAACACAGCCATCGCCATTGCAACTTCAGCTGCTGCAACTGCAACTGCAACTTGTGTTGCCAAAATTGGCAATGCCGCTTGATAAGCCGCCATCGATCGCACAGTCGCGTAATAAATCTGAGCAATTTGTTGCACGCTAATCGCGCCATCGAGCAGCGGATGAGTTCGTTTTGGCCAAAAGCTTTCAATTGAAAGTAAGTATCGAGAAGCCTATTGTGTTGCAGGTTGCAGGTTGCAGGTGTTTTTCCAATGCCCAAAAACGATGCAGTAGCCAAATGTATTTGCTTTGTGGGTCAACAAAAGCAACGGGGCAAATACAAACAATAAGCAGTGTTGAGAATGTTAATACAGAAATGCTGATCAATTATATCCAATTAAACAGAAAAAATGTCATTCTAAAATTCAAGTTTAAAATTCATGGTTTTATATAGCGGAGAAGGAGTTAAAAATTTAGCTTGATTCAAGTATTTCACATTTGATTTAAATGTATCTATAGCTTCCCTACCGATATGAATGAATGTTGTTTGCGCTTGGTAATAAATATAATATATTATATTTTGAGTACTCTCCATGCTTAGCTACTTCCTTTGGTCAGTTGTGCAGACTGGTTAATAATAACAATAATTTAAGCAGTAAATGAAATTAACATGCATTACAACAAACCGGCCAAATGGCCAATAACGGCAAAAACCTGCCGTTGATCCTTGGGGCGTCCCATTGGGCAACTGCAATTGCAATTCTCAGTTCTCAGTTCCCAGTTCCCTGCGCATGTCTGTCCGTTTGTCTGTCTAACTAACTGCCTGATTGAGTTGGCCCGCATCGGAATAGACCGAACCGAACCGAACCGGACCGGACCTGGACGGGATGGCATCAATGAAACTCTCAGATACTGTTGCATGTGGCATGCTGCGGCCTAACGGTACTCTGCCAGCTAGACCTATCGACAGTTCCCCCTTCCCTGCCTCCTCTTGGTTCTTCCTAATGTTGCACGCATCGCATTTGCCGTCTCAATGGCCAGCTGAGTGACCAGCTCCCATCGCCATCCGACTGGGATGTCGCTGCCGTCTCTTCGTTGGGCGCCATGGCGTATGCATTTTTTATGCAAATTGATTTTTTACTCCATTCTTATGCTGTTGTTGTTGTTTTGCAGTCCTGTTGTTGTGTTGTGTGTGCAAAAGTTGATTGTCATTAGTTATGATGGATGGTGCTTGAAATTATTTAAATATATTCAATTAATATAAACAAATGCTTGAACTGACACAACATAAACAACATGAGCGAGTAGAAATAAAGTGCATCAACTGTTTGCATTGATTTCTCATCAAATCTTGCTTGCTATGATTTTAATTTATATCTGATCTTATTTCAATATTTTAACTGAATTAATTTTTAATAATATTTTTAGAAAATCGGAACTATTCTACAAATCCTAAACAACCACACAGAATTGCAAAATCAAAGATCTTTTCAAAAAAACGTTTTTTAAGAGATTTTTTTAAATTTGTATCAATTAAATTTTAAATGGAATTGGACATAGAATACTCTAAAAATGAATTTGTGTATTGCATTAAAAATTAAAAAATAAATATTGACTCCGATAGTGAAGTTTCTGATATTTTATTTTAGATACATTGACATTTCGTTCGGTTGTTTTCAAAAGCAATTGTGCATAACTTAGATTTATTCATTAAAACTTATGAGATTGCGTGTGCTACAAACGTCTAATAACTTAACTTAAACTTTAATTACAAAACCAACAGTAAAACTTATGCAAATTAAACCAATTTCTTGGTTTCATGCAAATTGTCGTCAAAATAAGCAGGAAAAGCAGATTAACTACCAAATCAAGCTACTTCATTAAGCATACGCCATGTCGTACACTCAAATATGAATTCACAGATTGTGAGTAGTGTCAGTCAAGTTGAGACATTTTCATTATCGCCCAGCACATTGTTTACATGTGCTGCCTACCAGAAGTTAATAAAATAATTGTCTGACTGCATCGACATGACAATAAGGAGTGCAGTCCAGCATAAATGTGGCAATAAAGTGTGTAACATCCATAACGACAACAACGAGCCAGGCCAACACAATGGCAAACAGAAACAAAAAGAGAAAGAGAGAGGGAAAGATAAAGATAAACACAACGGCTGAAAGCGAACATGAAAAGCGTGAAGCAGACAATCAATAAGATCGAAGAGGCAAAAACAATTTCAGGGCAAGACAAAAGGCAGTGGCAACAGGTAACAGCAATTACCAATTGTTGTTTGGCCCTAGCCAACTGGCAACTTTAAGAAATTCTCCAGATTTCGCCTGAATATTCAATACCAAAAATGACAAATAAAAAAAATATGGAAGCATTCAGAGGACAAGATGCCACGAATATGATTTACATGCAGCGTTAACTTGGCTAAAAGGAGCTGCAACAGCAATAACGACATCAGCAACTGGCAACTGGCAACAGCAATTGCATTTGCCGTTGTTCGTGCAACGTTTGCCACCTGTTCCTGTATTTTCTAGTCTTAGTTTGCCGTTATTGTTGCTTGTTTTTAGCCTTGCCTTCATATCGTTAGCTAATTTTATTGTTACAATAACTGTTGTTGCTGCTGCTGCTGCTGCTGCAAGCAAAAACGGCAATGCTGCTGTTGCAGTTGCAGTTGCATTTGCAGCAGTTGCTGCCGTTGCTGTTGATGCTGCTGCCTATCTTTCGTGTATCTTACGACCGGCCTTGCTTCAATATCAATTCTATTAAGCACAACACACAGCTTACCCCTTTCCCCCCATTGCTGTCCTTCTTTCTCTTTACTATTCCCATTCCCAGTTGCTCTACCGCTCTCCTTTCAGCATGTGACTAATCATGCAGAGCCAATCATGCCACAAGTTTATTTATTTTCACATTGCATTTGCAAAAAACTGGGTAATCTACTTGAAAATTCCTCGATTTTTCTTAGGCAGCTTATTGTTGTTGCTGCTATTGCTGCTGTTATTGTTACTCCCTGTTATCGGGCAACTATCAACGCTGCTTGTACTCGTTATTGTTCCCTGTTATGTTTCTTGTTTCTTGTTCCCTGAGTTCGCCGAGTTCTCTCCGACTTCGACTTCGACTTCTTGGCCCGTTCAATTTTATAAAGTGAGTTATCTGTTGGGCTGTCGTTTGGCATTGGCAACAGCATCGCAGATATATTTCTCTTTCCTTCTTTCTTTATTTCTTTTTATTTTTTTATTTCTTGCACTTGTTACAAGTCGTGTGTGGCTTTACCGCTAGCAGCCACTGTAGCTGCTGTCACTCGACTGGCCGTTATATGTCCTTGAAAGAGTTAACTGTAATTGATGGCTGATATTCGAGTCGTTGCTTATAGAAATCTAGCATAACTGCTAAATAAACGTTTTTTAAATGTTTTTCAAATTTGTAGCGGTTACATTTTTATACGTAGTTAGTTGCAACTGGGAGAAATAGTTCACAAGGGATTTGTCTGCGTTTTCTTGATATTTTTATTTTGTATACTTTTCAAAATTACATGAATGTAAAAGAGATTTAAAAAAAAAGTGTCACCAATAACATCAATAATATTAAGGTATTGACAGTTGCAAGGTGAAAGATAAATCAAAATCATATGTCTTCGATTGTACTATACAAAAATATAATAAATGAATTCAAGACATATTTTGATGTTGTAAGAGAATAAATAAAATTAGTTAAAGCTTAAAGAAATTAACTCTATTTTATATATTACTTTGAATTGTAATTATGCTGCTTATGGCATTTAAGAGATTTATTAGATCTGAACAATCTCTAAATTGGCCAAATAAATCCCGCTTACATTTCAGCCGAGCTGTCAATGTGGCTTAAGTTGACCAGAAACAGTTACGATGAGCAGGGGCAGATGCCAATGTCGATGCCACTTGCTGTAAATGTGGCAAATGCAGAATGCAGAATGCAGCATGCAGTCAGCGTAATTGATAAAGACCGACAAATCCGTTGATGGCAATGTTAATACTTCGAGGTATGTGCATATGCCTAAGCTCTGAGTTGGCCAGTTCAGTTCAGTTCTGGCCAGGCTCTGGGCTCGATCTGTTGCAGCGAAAGGGTGGGGAGGGGGGTAAGGGGCATGCTCTGCATTGGGGCAGGCTCAATGTCGATGCGAAACGATCTTGTTGATGGCAGGAAGACAAAGACCTAAGATTGCCTGCTAATGCTGCAACAAACGGGTCGATGTTTGCAACAGTTGCTGACGCGTGCAGAACCTGTTGCAAGTTGCTGGCTGCAACATTGTTGTTGTCGTTGTTGTCGTTGTTATCAAGCAGCATTCGATTTTTATAATGATTATCGCCATTACGGACTGTCGTTGTTGTTGTTTTTATTGTTGTCGCAAACTGCTGGCGGCTACTGTAGCACACACACACACACACGCACACACAAGGCAGCTAACAATGCAATCCGTTGCCAGTTGCAAGTTGCAGGTTGCCAGTTGCCAGTTGCCTGTTGCAATTAGGTTGGGCGTGGGGCGCAACTGGTGCGCATAAATTGCGTTAGGATAATGATCGCGCTTTGGCACAGTAAATCGCAATTCGAATTTCAACGGGGACAACGGGGAATACACGGGGAGTACAGTTCGAGCCTCCCCAGATCGACGGCAGCTGTTGCCAATGTTGTTGTTATTGTTGTTGTTGCCTCTTAACTGGTTCGGCAACAAATTTGACGCGCGCTGCTACAAATGAGCATAGATAGATACAACAAAAACAGAGAGAGAGAGAGAGAGAGAGATAGAAAGAATGAAAGAAAGCCAAAGCAAAAAGCAAAATGCTGAAGGAAAACCAGTGGAAGGCCAAGCATCAAGCACCGTTTTGGCCACGCATGCTGGGGCGCCATTTAAATTGAGATTTATTGCAGGCAACATGTTGCTCTTGTTGTTGTTGCTGCTGTTATTGTTGCTGTTGTTATTGCTGCAGGTGCAACATCAACTGGCAACGGTTTTGTATTTTCGCAGCGAAGACAAAACTGTAAAACGCTGCCAACACCATCGCTTGTCTTTGACCTGGCCATGAGAACGGGGAGAGTGGAGCAAGTGGCTTGTGGCAAGTGGCAAGTGGCATGTGCCACCTGTTCTATTTGCAAAACAATCAACAAATCGCTCCAATCATAATGAAGTTATTAGGCGAATTATTTTCCAGCACTTTTCAATCTTCTACTATATTGGAGCAACTGTTTTTGCAAATTTATTGTTTTAATGAATTTCATTAATTTAATAATTAAGTTGTCGCCTTTGTTGTTGAGAAAATGTAGTTGGTAAATATTTGAAAACTTGGTTAAAATAATAGATTTTAAGCTGAGTTAAGTTTAAGTTTTGGGCATTACAATTCTGATTAGTCTTAATTTTACAGATTATAATCAAAGCTGACTTACGAGTAAAGGATTTTTATTTGATTACTCTGGGCAATGAATTTCTCCATGACAATGACACCATTGAGGAGTGTTTTGCAATTTAAGATGTATCTAATTACAACTGACACTGATTAGCCCGAGAGGCAGCACGGAAATGCAACGGGGCGTTAAGAAGCCTCAGGAATCTTTAAAGTTTGCAATGTGGCAAAACATAATTTCTGCATGTCACTCAGACAGCTTGGAAATGGAGTTGCAGTTGGAAATGGAGATGGTTGTCAATGCTGCAGATAATCCTGCTCATCATCTACAGCTTCAGCTTCAGCTCGTGGATCAACACACGAATGCATTTTTGAAAAATCACTGAAACCGGTTGCAACATTTGACGTAAAAGTGGCCAAAGCTCGGCACGGATAGATGGATAGATAGATAGATGGATAGTTGGATGAATGGATGTTGTTGTTGTAGATCTGGCCGACTGACTGGCCAACTGACTGGTCGGCACCTGTTGATTTTATCCTGGCCGCTTTGGCTGCCTCTCCATTTGATTGTCTGCCGTTGATTGCCGCTGATGGTTGCAGCTGTGTTGTATGTTTGTCTGTATGTATCTATGTATCTATGTTGTGTTGTCTGTCGTCTGTTGACGTCTGTTGGAAAATTAAGTTGCTGCCAAGCAGCGTTTACATGTTGGCTGGCAACTTTTGATGTTTTAATGATAAGATTTGCGCGATTGATTTTTCTTGGGTGTCGAATTTGCTGTCGACCAAATCTGCATCAGAATCTGCATCAGCATCTGCATCTAAATCCGCCAACCGGTCTCGGTCTCGGCAGGAAGCCAAACACACATCAAATGTGGCGCAAAAACGTGCCACATCAATCGGTCGCCCACCAACTCCGCCTAACAAGGTCAATGGGTTAATGCAGCACGCTGCCAAATTGCCACTGCCCAAAAAAATAAAATAGACGCCCACCACAAAGCGGATTAGGATTGTAAGACTGGAATAGAAACAGGACGGATGGATTACAATAATTGTAGGCTTTGTGGGCAATCCAATCCGCAAGTGCAACTGTAAAGTGCCACCGTTTGTTGTGCTTTCAGCCAGGCTGAAACGACGACGACGACGACGATTGACAGCCGAGTTGAAGCTGCCACTCAGTGGCAAACGGCAACAACGGCAACGACGATGGCGACGGCGCATGTTGGCCATCAAATGTCTAAGCTAAACATTTAGATTAGAGGCAAAACGACAACGACTTTGGCTAGTCTTCCGTCAGGAATGCATTTTTATGGAGCAGACAGCAGCAGAGCCGAGAACAATCGACAAAGTCCAAGTCGGAGTCTAATCTAAATTGTTGCATGCAACAATTGCACAAACACAGATAGCGCAGATACAAGTGTCCGGTACAGAGAGCAGGTAATTTCATTCAGCTAATTGCGAAAAGTGCTCCTGTAATTCTTGCAACGGTGCCACAGACAAGTGAAAGACAAGGGGCTGCAAATGCAACAACAACTTCGACTTCAACTCCAACTCCAACTCGAAGCTGGCTCCCTACAGTCTTTTAGGTAAGTGACACCTACGAAGCGAGACAGCAAAGGCAATTGTGTGCTTCCAGCCAGGCCCCACAAATAATAGCTTCATTGCCAATGCCAATGCCAGAGTTAAAGTCTGTGCCAAACTCGGCAAGCGGCGATCATGTCTGCCAATGGAATCTGCTCTGAAATTTGCATTGTCTTGCATCTAGTATAAGCTTAGAAGATCGCCTGGATATCTTGGCCTGGTCGGTGCCACTTTGCTGACCAAAAATGGCTGGCAATACTTGACATTATTATACCGAGTCTGCCTAATGGCGCTGGACAGGCATTTAAATGCCCATCAATTTATCAATTAACTTTAAATATAACTATTAATTGTCAGCTCTTGGCCTGGGAATATTACTCGTACTCACACTTGCCAATACTCGTACGACAGTTTATATTTTATTTTTATTTTTGTTACTGCTCTGCGATTTTATGGCCACGACGATTCGACATTTACTAAACGCTTCAGCAAAGTCAGCAAACGGTTTAAAATTTTACATTTTGCATTGAGCCAAAAGAAATGCAACTGACAATGCTAATGTGGCAAATGGTATTTGAGCTTACTGATTGAGTAAAATTTATGGCCTGCGCACATGGCGACAAAGGTAGAACGGAGGACCAGGTAACCAGGTAACTGTGACAGCCCTCTGAAGGTTAAGCCCACCGTATATTGAGCATACAAAGTGCAGAGAAGAGAGCAAAACAAGAAAACGCGATATGTTAAAAATTACTAAATCCGCTTATTGAAGTGTGGGTCGTACAGTTCCCATGAGGATCCGCACTATTGCTATTGCGTAATATAGAGAGATAAGTTCATAAGAATAGGCAGGCATGTATTAATGACATTATTTATTGCATATAATATACCAAATATAAATAATTATATTTAAATTTTAACCCATTTAAAGCTAATGGGTATTTAAATACCCAAAAAAGTATTGACACTTTAAAAATTCTAGCTCGGGGCATGTGAGAGATATCGAGGCAAAATTTATTTCATAGTAAAGAGAAATAATTAAAATATGAGTATAAAATATGAACAGTTTTGTTATCCTTGTTATACCTGTAGTTTTTTACAGGTGATAGTCTAGGTTTTTTTCTTCATAGAAAATGTTGGCGAAAAAAGATGAAAAATGTATGGAAATCGAAAAAATGAAATTTGAAGATAAAATTTTTTTTTTTTTCTTTCAACTTCTATGGTTTTCTAGACACACATTTCAAAATTTCGTCAAAATCGTACCAGCCGATCTATGGGCAGCCATTAATGGGTTAAATAAAATTAAGGCAGCCAAGTTTTATGACATCTCTGAGATAACAAGAACTCTGACTTTTCATTTGGTTGTTCTCAAAATGTATAATTCATATTAAAGCAGAGTATTTAAGTTTCGTATAACTTATTTGCCGATCTTTTGATTCTTTGTTACACTTCCGAGCTGTCTGTTTTGTGACCACATTCTGGCACAGTAGCTCAAGCAAAGTGTCACAAGTTAATTAGATTAAATAAGAAATATGAAAAGCATGTTTGTACTTATATTGTTACATGTATATTGAGCACTTTTGCCTCTTACTAAGAACGTGTACTTGCTTAGTGTCTTTTGCTTGCTGTCAATGTCAGGCATTTCATAATTTGTTGCCTACTTTCAGGCTGGCGCTGTTTTAGTTTCATGCCGCTCAAAAGTAGGCAATGGTATTTTCTTGTAACTTGCAGTTGGACTATAAAATAAATGTTGCGCATTATTTGCACGTTTGGCGCATTAATTAAAATAAAAAATAAAGCTAAGCCGTGTACTCAATAAGTTGCATTAGGTTGAGGGAAAAAGCAAACAAAAAATGGGAAAAGTTTCACTTTTAGCTGCTGAACACACACATACATACTTGGGGATCTCGATGCACAAATGCAGCTCACTTACGCATAGAGTCAAGTTTTTTGCCAACACCGACGCACTCGCTTAACGTTCTACTTTTAGTGGGACTGCTTAAGTGTTACGCACTTATTATATGTATGTGTGTGTGTGCTGTGCCATTTTATAAAACTTACGCACTTACGCAGGGAATTGGCAGTTGGGTGGAGTTGGCCTGGTCTAGGAGCTCTGATGCGTGCTCTGTTGCGAGTACTCAACTAGGCAATGGCATGCAATATTTTTAATGAAATATGCAACACTCAGACGCAGCCCTTGCCCACAATAATCATATATAGGACCTAGAAGAAGAACTTTCGGTCTGTCTGCTGAATGCTGCAATGATTTTTAGTATCCAGAAAGGTAGATGCATCTGTGTAAACTACAATCGGAATGATTTTTAATTTGCTATTGTCAAGGCGCTTGCCTTTCTGTCTGCCAATTTAATAACCCAAACGCAAATTACATTCTAGAGTCCGTATAACCCCTGCACTTCAACGCTAAGTGACCCAAATTGCTGGCAAAGAGCAAAAGAGCAATAAATGCGTATATGCGAACAGTTGTGCCTTTTCCCCAGTCTGCTTAATTGTTACATGCCACAGTGCGTATACTTTACGTGAGGGTTGCGCAAATCATAATTGCCAGCAGCAACTCAAGTGCAAAGTCTTTAACAATTCCCCGAGTCGTAGTATAATACTCGTAAATAATGTAATTAGATTACCAGTGCAATCACAATAGCCTTGGCTGTGTGAGAAAGCCAAATGGGCTTAATAAATAGTTATATTCCATTTAATTAAACAATTATAATAAGAGAGCAAACACCTATAGAGATCCCTTGCATAATCTATATTCCATATTAGAGTTATTAAATAAGCACATTAAATTAAACAACTTGTATTTATTTTTCGTGTGGATGGCAAACAATCATGAGCAAACAATTCCACAGACATTTGCCGCAAATACTCGTAAATTGTAATCAACAGTAAATCAGGCACCCAGTCAAAACTGCAGGTGATTTGGAGTTGCTTTGGAGACTCTCTGCGACTTACAGTGCCACAGGATGGTGGCACACCAGACTAGAGTCCTGTCAGTTCATTTGCTCAAGTGATAAGTTGCAGAATGTCACACGAGCACAAATATAAACCCTCACACAAGACGTGCTGATAAATATATATTTATAAATATGTACATATTTAAAATTATGATTTGTGCCATTGGCCACACTCAAAAGCATTTGCTCTCTGTTTGTATTTGTGACTCGACAGTGGTGTCCTTTGTCCTGGGGATCTCATCATCATCATCATCGCAATGCCAAGCGAGACCAAATGTGTAAAATGTTTTCTGCCAGTTGACAAAAGTTAATTATAAAAAGCATTTCGTTTTGTCAGTCAGAGAGTTCTGTTGGTCATCTGTAAGTAAGCTTCACTTTAAGGCTTTTGTGAATTATTAAAACTGACAGACTGAAACTTGAATAAATTTTGCCAATTAGTCAAGCATTTCAATGAATTGCCAACTTTTTATTTGGCAAGCCACTTTCTACACTTCCATTTGGAATATTGATTTTACCTTTTGTCAAGACAACTCTTATTTTTTCTCAATTTAATTTGGTATACAAATCGAATTTAAAATATACAGGAATGTACATTTTCTTAATATTTAAATGGCAAGACTGTGACCTTATATATTTGCATTATTATCTCCAAAATTTATGTTTTTGGATATTTTACTGTCATCAAAATTGTTTACGTAAATTATATATTTATAATTATGTGCATATATTATGTGGGAGGCTAAGTTAATATTTACTGTGCTCAACTAGCTAAAAATAGAGACTATTCTTGATGATTGTGATAAATATTAAAATTTCACCCAATATTTGCAAATAAAGTCATATGATATGTAATATAAATACTGAATATATTACAGTAAATATTCTCACTCTAGAAAAACTATCCAAACTGTTTTCTTGTTGTGCATTACTATACAATTCAAAGCTATCCTGTGAATACCCACTGGATAGCAGCAGTTTCATTAGGTCTTAATAAAAAGCTCAGTTGAACAACAAACAGGCGCCATAAAACGAGTAAATATCCAAAGCGGAAACGAAAGCGGAAATGCCTTTAGTGCAAAATATGGCAGCCCGACAAAATGGCGCATTACGGGAGTGTAAAAAGTGAAGCAGTTTAGCAGTTTCAGTAGTTCAAGAGCTGAGCAAAAAGTGTTTGGCTGTTTTTTGTTCGTTCGTTGCAATGCGAATGGAGAAGTAATGAAAAATGTTAAAGCTTTTGGTATTTACTCGTATTGTTACATATTCTTCGCATCTGTTTTTGCCAATGATTGCTTACTGGAAAGTGATTTATTGTCTTGTCTTGGCCGCAGGTGCAAATGCTCTGTAGTATTTGTGGTTGCTTCCGCAATTACTTTTGACACTTGGCAACAGATGCCAATAGCTTTTACTGTCCACATCCGGGAGGGAGCATACATAATTTCCCATGAACTTGGATGAGTCGTGTACAGTTTTTAATTACAGGTTTCAACTAGTAGCCATAACCATGGGCAATTCCTTTCAAATACGCACAACATGCTGAGTGAGGCCATTAAGACTGATGAGGGATGAGGAACGGAAGGGAAGGGGGTGCGGAAGGCGTGCAAACAAATAGCGACATCACTTTGCCTATTCCCACAAGCATTCTGGATATATATGTGTGTGTTGTTGTCAGTGCGTGTTCCTGGCAGCCCCCACAACGCCTCAGTCTCCGTCAGCGTCTCAGTTTCAGCCCCATCCTTGGCCTCAGACGTAGCCCCAGTCTTTTGTGTTTATCCTGCTCCAGTTCCACAGTCTGCTGCATTCATTAGACTAAGCCAAGTGGCATTCACTCTTGTTCCGAGTTTGCAAGCTGCACAGAATTAAATTCCATTAACAGGCGCTGCCTCAACCTCAACCTCGTTCTCAGATTCAGCCTGAGCCTCTTTCTCAGCCTGCAGTATTCCTCTGAAATTGCAGCTGCCTAATGGTGTTACATGACTGGAGGCCATCTAGCCATTATTATTATTATTATTCGTCTGTGTTGGGCCATAGTCAATGCATCGCTATTGGGCTGAAACATGGCCTAAACGAGCTAAGCATTTTCTAAATGCTCTCTTAGCCTGGCTTAGGTCAACACAAATGATACGAGTTCGCTGCTGGGCAATTGGCACTTTGACAAATTGCAAATTGACTCTCATCCGGTGTGTGTGAGTGTGTAAAGCCTTTCAATATTGACACCAAATATTGATACAGACTGTCACATTTGATGGCCGTAGGTACTATCATGGGATTTACCAATTGGCATGTCGAGCAGACACAAAACAAAAGAAAAAATGAAAGTGCCAGGACATTGTTACTTGACAGTTACATGAGGTTTTACAACAGAGTTGGTACTATGGAAATTTGCATCCTCACTTAGCCGGAAATGCATGACCAACGCCTGACTGCCAACTTGCCACTCATCATGCAACACGACACGGTTGCATGTGCCCCAAGAAAATGAAGTTATTTGGCATTAGCAAAGTTTGTATGCACTTTTAAAAGAAAATAGACAATTTTGTCGATACCTCTGTTAATTCTGGTCAATTTAAGAACATCTTTAATATACTCAGTTAATAAATAAATTATTCAAATCTCAGATTTATTTTGAAAGTATCTAACAGGAATTATTTAAAACTTTGATAGTCATAAAATTGAGCCTGAAATCAATTAGTTATATTTTCAAAAAAAGGAAATATTTTTTAAGTTAGTTTACAATTCACTACAAAGCTGTGGAAAAGAGTATCAAATAAATATATGTCTGTATGTATTATATGTATATATTTAAATGCGTATTTGGCGTGCTTTGGGGCACTTGCATCACGGGTATTAGGGCTTTTGTAAAGACATTTCCGTTAAACTTGATTATGGCCGAGGTCGGGGTCATAACGCTCGACTGTGTAGATCTTAAATGTATATATCTGCATCTTATCGCGAATTAAATTACCGTTTGCATGATACGAACAAAGAATTGTTTAATCTTTTATGTCGAGTATTTGGGGGAGAACTTATTGTATGGTTGCATGTCAACAAAAAGGGCTTTAAAAAATTATACAAGAGTTGTTGCATGTGGGTCTAGAATCGACGTGAATTAATTATACGCCCCTTTGATCGTGTTGCATGTTGCTGCTTGGTAGGACTTAAGGGACTCACAATTGTTTAGGTTTGATTTGGCATGCGCACAATGCAACTAAATTTGAGTAGATCTTAATTCCTAACTAAGTCGAACTAATCCGCTACAGATTTGCTTATACTTATGTAGTCGTAACTCGAGCTAGTTGAATCGCTTCACATGCACAGCGCCTTCCTTCGGCACCGAATGCAGTTCTAAGTGAGTTAGTTTAGTTGGTTACTACATTTGGCACTACGATGGCTAGACACGTGGGGGTTACAGTTAAATTTAAATGGCTCTTGACTTACCGCGCTCGTTGACAGGTTTTTTTTGGGTGCATGTTGATTGTTGTTAGGTTAGGTTTTTGATTACATTTATGTTATGAGAGAGAAATGGATAAGCTTTTCGACTTGCTAAGCTAATAAATTGATTTTGACTACGAGTACATTGCCATGGTTTCGGATTGAGTGTTGATTGATGATTGCCGCCGGCTGCTCAATGGGTTTGTTGATTGAAGACGGCTGCTCCTTTATTCCTTGGACATTCTCACAGTTTGCTTGATTTTGGCTATCTTTATAATACTTGTCACTTGAAAAGTGTTTGCTTTACAATTGCTTAGCTCTAATCTTAAGTGTTAAACTCTAAATGTCTTCTTGGCTTGCCAATGTGGGTTTTTTTATTTTTACATTTTGTACTTTTGGTTTAAAATGTTTCATTTTACAATGTGCTCATTAGGTGCCTGTTTATGCCTAGGATTTAGGATGACTAATAGTTGTTTAGGCATAAACGCTTATAAACTACAAATTAATTTGCACTACCAAATTTTGAAGATTTCTAGTATACTGTTGCTACTACTTTTCTACATAAGAATACAATCAATTATTGTAGATAAATATTAAGTAAGTTGCGTGTTGATTATTGTTTTGTGTATTGCTCTGAATAAACTACTTAAGCTGATACTTATCAAAAAATTCATCAATTTCAAGAGGCTAATCTTGTACGTATACTTTGCGTTAACATTGGTAGTATTTATATTTTGTTATTGTTTATTAAGAACTTGAATAGGCATTACGATTTTAGAATATGTTGAATTTCATAAATAGTTCACTACATTTCTACTTGTTAGTAAATGCATATATATATTCTTTATGTAAGTATATGCTGTTTTAATACTGAGTAGTATGGGAACCACTGTGGACCCACATATTTAGCTGTTTTTCTAGTACGTATCTAATATGCTAGTACATTTGTAACTATATCTAGGTATTGGTAGTTTCGGTATATAGTTTATTATCGCATATAATTTAATTTGTAATTAGAATATTAGCTTTATTGCATGGTATACGTTGGGTATGTACTGTACTTTTAAATATTCGTATATTTGTATTAATGCTTATCTAATTTAGAGTACGCTGATTTGGGCAAAGTTTAGCAGTCTACAATAATAATAAATATTTAAATAACTCTAAATATATTTTAAATAAAGTTATTATATGTTGTTAGTTTATATACTGATTAAATAATGAAAAGTTATTGCTTACTTTTAAATATCTCTTCTTCAACGGTACAAGTGCATTTGTTTAGTTGAACTGCTCTGCAATAGTTTAAGAACTACTTAGATATATATATTGTTCTCATAAATATGTAGAACTCTACAGATTCTATTGTATTGGTGTTGTGTCTTACAGATTATCATATACACATTGTCAGCTTAGTGAGCTATGTATTTACTTAAGATTATCAAGAATAACTACTACTAAATTTAGGACTTAGCTTAAATAGCGTAGCAAACACTTTTTTACTTGACTCTCATTTGAAAATCTTCTCTCTCTCACTCTCTCTCTATGATGGGATCAGGGTCCATTTTTTATTTTAAGTTAAACAAAAGCGAATTGCATAGTTGATAACTTTGTTGTTGGCCGTAACTATCTAAGGGCATTTTACTTTACTTTACTTTAACTTGATAGACAGACAATAAAAGAAACTCAAACTTTTTGTTGGCGCACGCTGTTTGTTGATTGAAGACTTAGCATAGAAGAAGTGTTGATGTGTTGCTGATGATATGCATTTCAATTCGTATTCAATTCGGATTCAATTCGTATTCAATTCTGTGCTTGTCTAGCGCTACCCCGCCTGCACTCTCGACTCTGGCTTACCTCGGCGATGCTGCTGGCAGCGGCAGCGACAGCGGCGGCGGTGGCAGCGGCGGCGGCGGTGCTCGCACATCCGTTTCAATGTGCCGCTTGTGCGGTGTCTGCAGATCGAGGGCGGCATAGCCGCCCACATGGGCGTGTGCCCCTACGCCCAGGGGCGAGTTTCGGGGACGCAGCGTGGTCGGCGGCCCGCGGAAGAGTGCGTAGGGATTGCCAAAGTAATCCTGTGAAGTGGCCATCATAGCGATGTCAATAAACGTTGTGCTGCAACAACAAAACAAGCAAAAAGAGCGAGATTTATTAACAATTAGAATTTTTATATGTACAGTAGGGCGTGTCAATATTTTTCGCAAAAATCGTCCACCAGAATCGGAGTCTACGATGAATTCTATGAATATTTTACCAAGAAACTATGTGTCTATATGAGAAGCGTGAAGATTTAAGGTTAAGATATATGGTATTAGTCTAAAAACGAACCCTACTCTCAAAAAAAAAAAAGCCAAATAGAGTGCGATTTATGATGAATTTTGGTGAAAAAACTTTAAGGGGGTCTCTGCTAGTTAATTGAATTTTAAAATTGTGAATTTTGAATTTATATAGTTTCATAGTTTCTTGGTGAAATTTTCTTAGAATTCATCGTAGATTCCGATTCTGGTGGACGATTATCACGTTTTTTTCGACCCGAGCAAATTGACAGTCATAAAAATATTATATGAATTTTTTATTCAGACAATAAGTTAATAACAGGGACTGTAACACTTATAATTTTTTTGTCAAAAAATTAAAAAATAAAAGTTATTGGCTGATTTTTATAAAAAAAAATATTTTTAATTAAATTAAAATTAATTTAATTGATAAAAATCAAAAACAATTATTATTTTTCAATTTTTATATAAAAATTAAACCCTAACTCTTATTTCCAATTTGTATTATAAAAATTGACACATAACTCTTATTTGTTAATTTTTATTATAAAAATATCAAAATATCTTTTGAACCAAAGAAGCCACATCATATATAGACCTATATATATGATCTACGCATTAATACCTTTCAGTTGATATATAATATGTATGTACAAATCAGGGATTAAAACCGAAACGAATATCGGTTTCAGTTACGGTTTCGGTTATATTCGCATTTAGGTTTTCGGTTATCGGTTACGGTAAATCTTTGAATAAAGGTTTCGCAACGGTGAACCGGTTTTTGTGTGTTTCGGTTTTGAAATACCGGTATGGTTTCGGTTCACAAAAAAAAAAAAAATTCCTTTGCAATAATACTAAAAGCGCATTACTTTCTCACTGTTGCTAAAAATTACTATTTTAACCCCATTTTCCTCTTTTTCATACAAAATTTTAGCAATTTTCAAAAAATACTAGCAAACATTTTTTTCTTATAATTTTTTCTTGCAGTTGCTATTACAGTTGTTTCGATAAATCTTTTACATCAAAATATTTTTTTGAATAAATCGAGAAAAAAACTTGAAAAAGGGATTTTTTCTAAAATTCAAAATTTTCCAATGGTACTTAATGGGTTAAAGAAATTTTTGTATCATTCGAACGGAATTTAAGTGATTAAAAGATTAATATAAAAAACCCGCATCAAACCATCTTGATTATACCCAAATTTGACAAGTTTATGCTGTATGAAGACATTAGTGGCACACTGTATGTGTGTACATGCATAATACAATGAAATGCAGATAATTTTTGCATCTTGCTTTTATTTGTTTTTTTTTTTTTTGCATGTATGGAAAACCGAAATTAACCCTTATAAATAAAACGGTTACGATACGGTTATTTCGGTTTACAGAGTTTCGGTTTAAAGGTTTCGGTCAGATGAAAATTTTTTTTTTCGGTTACGGTTTCAGTTACGGTTTCAAATTTCAATCGGTTTTTACCGGTTAAAGGTTACGGTTTCGGTTAGGGTTTTAATCCCTGGTACAAATGCATAATAATAATATAAAAAATAGAGAGAGATATTATAAACATGCAATTCTCAATTAGGCATAAATCCATTCTAAATTCCACATTTCGAAATGTGTATATTAATTAACTTGTCTTTGCTTTTCATTAGTATTTCGACTGCCCTTTGTCACCTTTGTCTCTGTGTTACGAGTACATTAAAAAATGAACATTCTTTAAATGCTGTCATGTCAATAAACAATTTTAATGCTTGGCCATTCAAAACTGACTAAACGTTGGCAGCTCATGTGTTTGTTCAGTCCGTGGTCTGTCCATTCATGTTTTTTAATTTAATAGTCATGTAAATATGCTGAGCACGCGACTGCATTTAATTCTGTTGTGAAATGAAATTATTGTAACATGTCCAGTTGATTGATACCCCGAGCATGGATACGGCCCCATGTCGAACATGCCATAATTGACAGCCTACAGTCTGTCGACAGACAGACAGACAGACAGACAGACCGACCGACCAACCAACCAACTAAAAGACCAGCCCGGCACACGACAAGCGACGACACGACAGAGCAGGACATGCCACGACAGGACTGTGCTACGCATGTAATTAAGTGTCCTGTCCGCTTGTCGCTTTAAGTGCTGCCAATTCTACAGTCTATGTGTGTGTGTGTGTGTGAGTGTCTATAACGAGGCGACGATGATTGTGCAGATTCCGAGCAATAAACGCAGCGACAATTATCATTAATTGACAAGGAAGGCGTTATCAGTTTTAGAGTTACCTTAGAAAAAGAATTTAATGAGGTAGCTTATTTGAATAACATTCAATTTGTATATAAGCTGAATACCACATTAAGTTGCATGCATTTATTAAGATTTATTATTTTAAAGACTTAAGTTAATTAAAAGTCAAAAAATATCCCTCAGGCAACACTAACTGGTGCATGTAAAATGGCTTAATTATTTTACTCATAATGCATTGTTCAATGATAGATATTTTGTCAGCCAGAATGAAAAATACTAGGATACTGTTGATAGTTTAGAAAATTATCTTAAGTTTGCA